>JAVJIF010019154.1:0-102832 GCA_038442645.1 Agave tequilana | reverse complement strand
GCGCGCGCGCACACACACATGTGCGGGTGGGCATAGATCCCTCCAATTGCGCGCGAAAACTCCAAGTACCCAAAGGCACGCCCTTTGTTCTCAATTTTCTCTATTTATACACCACAAACTTTCATCCCATGGCCAATGTGGGACTAAATGCTTTTAGCTACCTTTAGTCTCATTTGGCTTTGAATTAGGCAATCTTAGACTTGAATATCTCGTTCATTCGAAGTCGAAATTGAACATGTGAATATACACGTTCATCCCCAATGGAAGGAGAACACACTCCAACCATCATCAATTGATTTCGATCAGCAGATCTTGCCATAATTCAGCTCAAAGATTACTTTTATATTCTTCAATTCCACACCACGACTTACAGTCCACTACGGTAGACAAGAGGCCCATAGATCACCAATATATCTGAATTAAATTATTTACAACTTGGTAATTAATAATGAGTGATCAGGTGAGCTGATAGCTTATCCTATATTTTTCCTTCTTTTTTTCTCTAGATATGAGTCTTATATTTAAAACTTTTCACAATCCAAACTCGAGTCTTTATAAGTGAATCAAGATTTATCCTAAGATCACAAATTAATTAGTATGATTCACCAGCAATTACATCATATATACAAATGTGAGAGAAAATAAGGAGACTATACGTATCCAGATACAATGTACCATATGCCTATGTACATATATGTTAAACACCCTCTCAAACTGATGGTGGATCAAACGCCGAGAGTTTGATAGAACCTCGCGAAACTGTTGAGAGGTCACACCTTGGTGAATAAATCAGCTAACTGAGCTCAGAAGGAACATAAGAAAGAGTGATCTTATCTTTCTCATAATGGCTAATAATATGACAATCGACTTCAATATGGTTTGTTCAACCATGAAAAATAAGATTGGAATAAAAAACAATGGCACTCCTATTATCACAATGCATGAGAATAGGAGTAACTACAGAGACACTCATATCGCACAAAGATCGCGTGACCATCGAAACTCTAAGACAGTATCCGCCATAGCGTGATGTTCGGCCTCAGTGCTCGAGCGAGGGACAACATCATGGCACTTGCTACGCAAGAAATGAGAGAGGAGCCCAAAAAATGCAGAAGTCTGTGGTAGAGCGGCTGTGTCAGGATCATTGCCCACTAGCATCAGAATAAGCCTGAATAAAAAGTGATAAATCAGAACTATATAATAATGATCGAGAAATGGTGTTTCAGAGATAATGAAGCACACGAAATAATGCCGCGTAGTGAGCTGAGGTGGGAGCACTAACAAACCGCCTGAGGACATGAACAGCCTGAGAAATATTCTACGAATAGCAAAAGATATATGAGAGAACTCGCCAGCCCTCTGTGCAGCGTGGGTTGCGGTAATAAAGTACTATCATCGCGTCTGAGTTTGAGATGAAGTTCCATTGGTGTGGAAACAGAAGAGGATAAAGAGCAGCATAATCACTTAGAGTGGCACGATCTAGAAGATAAGTAATGTACTTCTGTTGAGATAGAAAATAATCACGAGAGGAGTAGGCAGTCTTAATGCCAAGAAAATAGCGTAGAAAGCCTAAATTCTTCATTTCAAATTCAGACTGAAGATGACGCTTTAGATAAGTAATATTGGTAGGATCACTCCCAGTGATGACCATGTCATCAACATACAAAATGAAAAGCACAATATCCTGGAGAGTTGAGCATCGAAACATCGCATAATCTACCATGCTCTGTGAACAACCACCAGAGAGGGGTTGGAGAAAACGCTCATACCAAGCACGAGACGTCTGTTTTAGGCCATAGAGTGCCCGTTGAAGTATGCATACATGCCCAAGTAGAGCAGTGACACCAAGAAAAGACAGCATATAAACAACCTCAGATAGGTCATCATTTAGGAAGGCGTTTTTAACATCCATTTGATAGAGTGACCACTGATGAGCAGCAGCGAGAGCAAGAAGAGTGTGGATAGATGCCATTGTTGCTACAATGACAAAAGTCTCCACGTATTCAATACCATACTCCTGTGTGAATCTCCGAGCAACGAGACGAGCCTTGTGCCATTCAACAGAACCATCAGATTTGGTCCTGATTTTGTATATCCATTTGCCGCTCACTGGATTTGCACCAGGCAATAGGGAACAAGATCTCAAGTATGGGTACGCTGGAGCAGTGCTCCTCGTTCATTGCATGTTGTCATTCTAGAGATTTAATATGCACTTATTAAAACTTATGTTCCTATAGAGAATGGAGGGCAGAAACAAATGATGAAAACTCAGGAGAATATGTAGTGCTAGAAGAGACACAGTACTGGGCAGGAGGGTGACAAACACATGGTAGATTTTAGTGAGGAGAAGGCTGATCACCCGAGGGAGTCAGAGTAGTCATAGACAACAGAGTATCAATAGTTGTAACATCCACAGACGAGGGGAAGAACATAGTGAGTGAAACATGTGGTAGATGGGTAGAAATGGGTAGAGAAGGTGTGTAAGTAGGAACATGGGTGAAAGATTCTGCAGATATGGCGATGTCTAGAAAAGATAGATCATGGATGTGAGAAGAGTGATAGTAATGAACATTTTCAAAAAATGACATATATCGGGCAATGCAAAGTCAATTGGTTTAGGATCATAACACAAAATATCTTTTATTACAGTGCTATACCCAAGAAAGATGCATTTTCTGATTTTGAAAGAAAGATTATCTTGCTCGTGAGAAAGAAGGAGAACAAAACAAACATTCGAAGGTGTGAAGAAGAGAATAATCAAAGAAGTGCCAATGCAGGCGAGACTTTGGAGACATATTAGCAGTAATAGAGGATGGAGTGAAGCTGATGAGTAGAGGCGCAGTTTGAAAAGCACACCTAGAGGGGGGTGAATAGGTGTACTTGCTAATCTAGAAACTAATGCGCTAAATGTGAAAGCTAATGTAAATTTTGCAAACACACTTAGTACAATCAACAAGTGTAGCCGAATTCCCCGTGAAGGGCTCTGGACTTCCTCTTGATTCCCCTTGAATGGGTTGAGGTGCTATGTGAAGCTCTTGTTGATTAAGTACAAGTGAGGCACACACAAACAACTAATCATATAAGATGATATATCAATATGATATATGCAAGGCACAAATGCAAGCAATATATGATATGAATGAAGTATGATGCTTTGCACAATGTAAAGAGAGAGAGTTGAGAGACAAGGATCAAACGCTAACAACAAGATATGTTTCGAGGTTCGAGCCCCTAGCTCTACATCCCCGCCTACACCACCGTGTAGGATTTCCAATCCACTATCTCCCACCGAGGGAACCTCTATCGAAGAGGATTTGTTACAACACAAGGAGTACCGAACTCCTCTCTCAAACACCGCCGCACAACCGAGGGGTAGGCCCGTAGCCGATACAACAACCAATACCTCTACCGAAGAGGGTTACAAACACCAACTCCACCTCTCACTAGAGGGAGCAAACAACAACCAACTCCACCTCCTCCTAGAGGCAGCAAACCACAATCCTCAACCTCTACCGAAGAGGGAGCAACCCAATCAAAGCAAGGGTTTTACAACAAGTGGTTACAAAGACCACAAACTCTCTTTTCCATAAACAAAAGATCCTAAATAGATTAGGAAAGATGATAGCTCAAGTGTGGAAAACTAGGTGCTTGGAAAACAAAAACTCAAAGAAAACACTTGGGAAACTCTTTGTAAATGATAGAGATGAAGAACAAAATAAATCTCCCAATTTCTTTGAATTTTCCAAAAACCTAAACAAAACAAGATTGAAAGTTTAAAGCCCAAAAACACTTTTGAAAACTTGTTTTAAACTCAGGGAATTAGGAATTTTTCTCTTATGAAAACCTTATCAAAACAGCCCAAGAGTTGGGGTATATATAGCCCCAAAATAAAACTAGCCGTTAGGCTGATGTGGCAGCCTGACAGGCTTGGCGGTCGGCCGCCCAGTCGACCACCAACGGTCAAAAATGTGACCGTTGGGCAAACCCGGTCGACCACCCGGTCGACCCAAATATACAGAGAGCAGAGCTCTCAGACCCGGTCGACCAGTACGGTCGACCGAGCTTGTGTCTGCCAGACGTGCACAAGTCTGTGCACGTCGGTCGACCGCATGGGTCGACCGGCCCTGGTGCGGTCGACCGTCAGGGTCGACACACGACCTGGCCTGTCAGCACAAACCTGGGTCAGAATCTGGGTTAAAACATATTTTGAAAATCTTTTAATAACTTGTAAAAATCCCAAAAATATTTTACCATATTGCATTGATATATAAACATGTGGTAAACATTTCTACTCAATATCAAGCATATGAAACCATTTTTGTTTCTTAACATTTTTACCAAAACCAAAACATGTATTTTATCAAACTTGGATCTTTCAATACATGAATAGGAAAGTCAAAATAAGTTTGTCTAGGAAGTTAAAAGCATGTATGTATATCTAGAACATATCTAATATACATAAAAACATTTTAACTTGTTTTGATCAAACTATTCATGAAAACCAAATCCAAACATAAAATTTGTGTGTGTTGTGCACTTGAGCATATCAACTATACTAAGCTTTACAAATAGATCTAAAACACACTAACACTAGGATACCTAAGTCTTCTTGACGATCTTCCATCTTCAAGTCGACTCGGTCCAAAACTCCATCCATGGGCTAGGCAAGGTGTGATCATGAAGGTTGAGCCCTAGAATCACCATGAAAAGCTTCTAAACTCCTTGTAGAAGCTAATCACCAACTAATATCTTGGTTAATGATCTGAAGCTTAAAATCACAAGATTATTAGTAAACATAACTACATGAGTTAATCATCATCAAAACTAGGGTGGAAGGCCTTTGGGCTAACAATCTCCCCCTTTTTGATGATGACAAACTCATAGAGTTATATATGCATGGATTAAAGTTAAGCTTCAAAGAAGCTCCCCCTTAACTCATGCATAAACAAATAAACAATAGATATGAAATGAAAGCTCTAAAATATGGATGCATATCTATGCAAAACAATAAAGGTTCTAGATACCAATGAAATGTTTAAAAACAAAACATGCTCTAGATACCAATTACAAAACATGCTCTAGATATCAATTAAATTAAACTAAATTAAACTTAATATATGCAAAACACAAACATGCATATATAATCTCAAGATCTTTCTCAAATAATTCTCCCCCTTTTGTCAATCATCAACAAAGGGGTAAAAATCAAAACAAAATAAAATCTTCTTTCTTTTTAATATAAAGAATCAATCTTCAATGAGGGGTAAAAGCAAAACCAAATCAATAAATTTTTCTCCCCACTTTTGTTCGAAACAACGAATAAATTTTTTCCCCCCTTTGTCTAAAACAAACAAAACCAATTAGGGGTGACAATCAATAAGGTACCAATTAAAAGTATGTCAAAGAATAGCATCTTGATACCATTGAAAGGAAACAAACAAAAAAAATATTGATACCAATTTTAAGCAAAACACATGAAAATCTTGATACCAATTGAAATTAAACATAATGAATTTTGAATGTCTAAACAAAAATTTTGATACCAATTGTAAATATTTTTCATTTTGAACATATGATACCAAATTTTAAAATTATTTTCTATCATAAAGTATGGGAGTACAAATACCATTGAAAGACAAAATCAAATTTTCTCCCCCTTTATGAAATACAAACTAAAACAATGCTCACTTTTGTTTAACAAGCCTAAGCATTGTTAAAAAAAATTGAAACAAACATATATATGTATGAAAAATAGATACCAATAGAAATTGATATTCTTGAATTAAAAGCATTCATACATACAAAATATATGAGTATACAAGAAAGGTTAAAATTGATACCATTGAAAGAGTCCAATGATACCAATTGAAATAACAATAAGATCAAATGTAATCTCATATAACTATACCTCCCAATCATGGTTCAAGTTTTAAATGATTTTCATTTTGAAGCATTCATGAACATAATCTCCCATCCAACCTCCCATGGATGGTAGGGGTTTTCAAAATAGATTTGAAAATAAGCTTTGTTTGAAAAACTCTACCAAAATGAGAATACCGTAACTGGTTAAATGGAAAACTTTTAAACTAGTACGAAATCCTTCAAGTAAGGAATAAACAAAAATATTTTTCATGAATCATGAAATTCACATGATAATCAACACTCTAATTCAATTAAGCATAAATATAACTCATGAAAACAACACATGAGTAATCAATAAAAGTGAGTGTACAAATACAATGTGAAGATCATAATCATGACATATGGGCAATTAAGCTCAATTAATTCCTTGAAACAAAAAAACACGAAAATCATTAAAACTTATTTAATCTTCAAGGTATACGTATGTCCTATAGAAATTAAAGTGTACATACATATCCAAACACAACGAGTCCACAAAGATATATGCATGAAGGCACGGGGCTCAAAAGAATGTATATGTATAACAATAATTTGGAAAAAATGGACATATACATGAAGTTAAACAAAACACATGAGAACATAAAAAGCTAAATTTTTCATTATATCAAGGCATATGTATGTTTTGTCAAACATGAAGTACACATACATATCCCTAAACACAATTGTGTCCATATGTATAGATTTGCATGAAAGGCAAATGACTCAAGGGGTATTCATGTATATCTTGAAGTTTGGCAAAATTACACATATACATGAAATGAAAACTCATGATCATAAAACAAATCCACAAATAGGAATACAAGTTTAAAGTGTATGAATCATCAAAACTAGACTATACTAGCACATCTAATGGGTTCAAATACGTATTCAAGCTCAAACGTATATAGATTTATTTGTGGCCAACTATATGCACGAATATATACCTAATCTTAATGAAAACTAACATCTAAACATGTAATCAACACATGAAGCATAAAACCAAGATATAAATCACATGATAAACATAACATCATGATTATTATGAATATCCACATGTTTTAGATTTATGATGTACATGATAGCTAATCAAATACGAGAACACAAAATAATATCCACATTAAACATGGGTGTCTCAAATACTATACATGTATGTCAAGAATCTAATTATCATGGCATTTTCATACTAATCACTAAACAATGAAACATGCTATAAACAATGAATATTAAAAGTATGAAAACAATAAATAGGAGTTAGGAATCGTTACCAAAACCTAGAAGGCAACTTTCCTTGTCTCCAAAACATGGTGGTCCGCTCCACCAAACATCCCTTGAAAGTGATGCATCCAATTGATATCCTTTAAGTACGGAACGCATCCACTCCAAGGTACCGCTACTCTTACGTCGTGTGAGAGCCCACCCTACATTAAACAAAGGAGGGGTGGTCTTTGGTACCCATACTCTTTTGGGTCCATGGGGGTTAGTACCTTCTCTAACCAAAACAAACTTATTTGCTAAATTTGAAACATGTAATCTATCATAGCAAAATTTAGCAAGGTGGCCCTTACGTCCACAATGTGTACATGTGTACACATGAGCATACATAGTGTGATGGTGTCCGTGAGGAGCATGTGTATGCCGTGATGGGTGTGCATGAATAGATGGGACTTGTTTCTTTCGAAACAAAGTTTCCAAACGTGTATGCCCAATAACACATTGGCTCAAAGTGGAGCCCAAACAATCAACACTCTTCGTAAGCAAAGATATATCATTGTTAATTAAAGAAGAAGTGTGACATGCATTAGGTGTTCTAGGTGAAACTACCCTAGCATGGCAAACATGTGAAACAATATCATTTTTCAAAGACTTATTTTTCTTTGCACAAATATCTAATTCTTTTGTAATAAAATCTATTTCTCTTCCAAAGAATCATTACTATTTAAAACAAAATTTAATTTTGAGGATAAAAACTCATTTTTTTCAACAAATTATCACAATCATTTTATTTCTCAAAATTTTATTTTCATTTAAAACGAGATCAAGTTGAGATTTTAATGAATCCCTTCCATCCAAAATCTCATCTTTCTCTTGCAAAACAATTTCAAGTCTAGAATGCAAATTTTTATTTTCATTTTCAAGGCCTAGACTTTTCTTTTTCAAAATTTTTATATTTTCAATCAATTTTTCACAAACTATTGAAAGTTCTTCATTTAAAACATGGGCATCATAATCATCACATGAAGAACTAGCATCAAAACTATCTAGTTGAGTTTCCGAGTGTACCTCAAGGA
The DNA here is from genome assembly GCA_038442645.1 of Agave tequilana. Taxonomy (NCBI): domain Eukaryota; kingdom Viridiplantae; phylum Streptophyta; class Magnoliopsida; order Asparagales; family Asparagaceae; genus Agave; species Agave tequilana. The sequence goes on along the minus strand of JAVJIF010019154.1, from coordinate 94,643 downwards.
GTCATTCCCTTGGACCGTATAGCATTCTTGCGGCTCGGATTCATCTCCACTAGATTCCTCCTCTTGTTGAACTGACACTTGAAACTTGGAGGTGATGATTGTGGTTGTCAACATATTCCACACTGCAAAGGCGGAATCAGTGTTAGAAATACTCATAAGATAATCTTTAGATAATGTGCTTCTAATGGCCTTTAGGGCAAGTGCATTAGCCTTTATATGCTTGCTATCACTAAGGAAGGATTCCTTGGTAATGGCAAGGTGAACTTATGTCCTAGGGTTTGTAAGTAAACGGACATCCTAATCTTCCAAACAATGATATTGGAAGGTCAAACATAGGTGGGGTCATGAAGTCCATGGATGTAAACTATATGTGTGTGCAAACAAGCAAATGCAAACAATAGATTAGTAAGAAATGGATCTCACTCCTAGGATGTTAAGCCTAAGTATCAGGAGCACTAGCTTTGATACCAATTGAAAAGCACACCTAGAGGGGGTGAATAGGTGTACTTACTAATCTAGAAACTAAATGTGCTAAATGCGGAAGCTAATGCAAATTTTGCAAACACACTTAGTACAATCAACAAGTGTAGCCGAATTCCCCGTGAAGGGCTCTGGACTAACTCCTCTTCTCCTCTTGATTCCCCTTGAATGGGTTGAGGTGCTATGTGAAGCTCTTGTTGATTAAATACAAGTGAGGCACACACAAACAACCAAGCATATAAGATGATATATCAATATGAATCATTCAAGGCACAAATGCAAGCAATATATGATATGAATGAAGTATGATGCTTTGCACAAATGTAAAGAGAGAGAGTTGAGAGACAAGTGGATCAAACGCTAACAACAAGATATGTTTCGAGGTTCGAGCCCCTAGCTCTACATCCCCGCCTACACCACCGTGTAGGATTTCCAATCCACTATCTCCCACCGAGGGAACCTCTACCAAGAGGATTTGTTACAACACAAGGAGTACCGAACTCCTCTCTCAAACACCGCCTCACAACCGAGGGGTAGGCCCGTAGCCGATACAACAACCAACACATCTACCGAAGAGGGTTACAAACACCAACTCCACCTCTCACAAGAGGGAGCAAACAACAACCAACTCCACCTCTCACTAGAGGGAGCAAACCATAATCCTCAACCTCTACCGAAGAGGGAGCAACCCAATCAAAGCAAGGTTTTTACAACAAGTGGTTACAAAGACCACAAACTCTCTTTCCACACAAAAGATCCTAAATAGATTAGGATAGATGATAGCTCAAGTGTGGAAAACTAGGTGTTTGGAAAACAAAACTCAAAGAAAACACTTGGGAAAACTCTTTGTAAATGATAGAAATGAAGAACAAAATAAATCTTCCAATTTCTTTGAATTTTCCAAAAACCTAAAACAAACAAGATTGAAAGTTTAAAGCCCAAAAACACTTTTGAAAACTTGTTTTAAACTCAGGGAAACTAGGAATTTTTCTCTTGTGAAAACCTTATCAAAACAGCCCAAGAGTTGGGGTATATATAGCCCCAAGACAAAACTAGCCGTTAGGCTGATGTGGCAGCCTGACAGGCTTGGCGGTCGGCCGCCCGGTCGACCGCCAACGGTCAAAAATGTGACCGTTGGGCAAACCCGGTCGACCGCCCGGTCGACCCAAATATACAGAGAGCAGAGCTCTCAGACCCGGTCGACCCGTACGGTCGACCGAGCTTGTGTCTGCCAGACGTGTACAAGTCTGTGCACGTCGGTCGACCGCATGGGTCGACCGGCCCATGGTGCGGTCGACCGTCAGGGTCGACCGACCTGGCCTGTCAGCACAAACCTGGGTCAGAATCTGGGTTAAAACATATTTTGAAAAATCTTTTAATAATTTGTAAAAATCCCAAAAATGTTTTTATCATATTGCATTGATATATAAACATGTGATAAACATTTCTACTCAAATATCAAGCATATGAAACCATTTTTGTTTCTTAACATTTTTACCAAAAACCAAAACATGTATTTTTATCAAACTTGGATTTTTCAATACATGAACAGGAAAGTCAAAATAAGTTTGTCTAGGAAGTTAAAAGCATGTATGTATATCTAGAACATATCTAATATACATAAAAACTATTTAAACTTGTTTTGATCAAACTATTCATGAAAACCAAATCCAAAACATAAAACTTGTGTGTGTTGTGCACTTGAGCATATCAACTATACTAAGCTTTACAAATGGATCTAAAACACACTAAACACTAGGATACCTAAGTCTTCTTGACGATCTTCCATCTTCAAGTCGACTCGGTCCAAAACTCCATCCATGGGCTAGGCAAGGTGTGATCATGAAGGTTGAGCCCTGGAATCACCATGAAAGCTTCTAAACTCCTTGTAGAAGCTAATCACACACAACTAATATCTTGGTTAATGATCTGAAACTTAAATCACAAGATTATTAGTAACATAACTACATGAGCTAATCATCATCAAAACTAGGGTGGAAGGCCTTTGAACCAACACAGTTAACAGAGTTTCTGCCTAATAACATTTGAAAGCAGACGCAAAAAGCAATAATGATCATGTTACCTCAAAAAGATATCTGTGTTTTCGCTCTGCAACCCCATTTTGTTGATGAGGGCAAGATTGCTGAGAAATAGTGTCATATGATTTTAATACATTATTCATAGAGGAGAAAATGTATTCTCTAGCACCATCAGGTCAAAAGACTTTTATATGTTTATGGAATTGAAAATGAATTATATTTGTGAAATCAGTGTAGATTTGTAGTATTTCAGATCGATTTCGCATGAGATAAACTCATGTATATCGAGAATAGTCATCAACAAAATAAACATAATATTTGTAGTTAGAAAGAGATGAGATAGGCACTGGACCTCAAATATCAGAATGAATTAGATCAAATTTTTTTGAAGTTATGTGTGTTGGCCCAAAGGCCTATCACCCTAGTTTTGATGATGATCAACTCATGAAGTTATGATTCTAATGATCTTGTGTTTAATTAGTGACAGATTCCTTATCAAGATCTTAGTAGGTGTGGAGCTTCAACAAAGGATTTAAAGTCAAGTTGGAAGCTAGCACCGGTTGATTCACGAGCCTATGCATCAAGATCACATCTAGAGATGAGCTCGGTGGATTGCATGTGGACCAAGTCAAGAAGATGAGAAGACTTCAAGTGAAGACTTCAAGAAGATGAAGACTTGAGTCTAGGTTTGTTTTTATAAGATTTATTTTAGATAAAATGTAAAGGATAGAATAGTTGGTGGATTGCTCAAGTCTATATCACACATACACTCTTGATAGAACTCTTGATTTAATTGATTTCATAAAAGATTTCTTTTTAGAAAAGAATTTTTACTTAGAACAAAGATTTTCTTTGAGACAAAATATTTATCTTGGATTTTGGTATTTCATAGTTCATATCTTTAAACCAAAATCATGATTAGAGCTTTATGTCAAAAACATAGATATTCCATATTGATTGTGTAGTGGATCATATCCATACACACCATGCTTTTAAATGAACTCAAATATCTTGTTTTTGTTTTTGATAAAGGTTTGGAAAAACATTTCATGGACAATTAAGTTTTTATCAAAAGAATTTTTACCAAGTATTTTACCCTGATAGTAGTATGACACATGCCCATACTCTATGATTTTTCAAGACCAAAATATTTTATCCAAGACCCAAAACCTAAATCCAAATTGTCCAGGTCCTGGAAGTTCTGATTTTTCAGAATTTCTCAGTGACCGGTCGACCGGCAGTCGACCGGCACTCGACCGACATGCACAGTTTTTGTGCATGTGCGTATCAGTCGACCGGAGTCGACCGATACTCGACCGACCCAAACCTGTTGCTCTCTGGAAAATGCCAGTCGACCGGATCGGTCGACCGACAGTTCTTTCCAGAAGAGCGGTCGACTCACCAGTCGACCGGTGGCTGCAACGGTCAGAAAAATGACCGTTGGCCGGTCGACCGGCGGTCGACCGCCAGCTCTGACAGAACCCCAACGGCTCTATTTTCTGGCAGCCTATAAAAGGGATTTTGTCATCTGTTTTGGGGTGAACATTTAGGAGACTTCTTGAGCAGTTTTTCAGATACTTTTAGAAGAGTTTCTCCACAAGATTTTAGTGCAAATACTTCCAATCAAAAGGAAGAGTTTTTATTGAGTGTGTAAAAGTGATTCTTGAGTTTTTTCCTCCATTGCTTTCTTTCCTTGATTTCTCACACTACACTTGAGCTTCCATTGTAAATCTATCATCTAGGAGAGTGTTGTAGTGAGAGCTTTTATTGGTGATCAAGTGTTAGATCACCAAGAGTTGATTTCTTGTAATTTGAGGAAACGGGCAAGTGTGCTCGTTGTGGTTGAGTTCGGGTGCGAACTTGTGGTGCGAGGTGCGTCCTCGACGAGCCGGTGGGCTATTGGTGTGTAAGGGACTTTGGGAGTCCGAGGGTTTGTAGGTGTACGGCACCGAGGAGAGATCCGGTGGGATCTTACATAGTGGAAATCCTTCGTGTGTCGAAGGCGGGGATGTAGAGCAAGTGTGCTCGAACCTCGAAACAAACCCTTTGTGTTTGCGATTGCTTACTCTTCCCTCTCTCTCTCTTTGTCTCTTTTATATCTTGCATTTACTTTCATTGTGTTCATCTTATATATGCATGATATATACCCTTGTGCTTAATTGATATATAATTGCGTGGGATTGTTGTTAACACTAGTATTCAACCAAGAGAGCCAACGCGGCACCTCAACCCATTCAAGGGGAATCTAGAGGAGCTTGTCCAGAGCCTCGCAAGGGGAATTCGGCAACACTCTTGAGTTATACATAAGTGTTTAATTAAAAGAAATTTTAATTTGGTCAACTTAGTTTTAATTCCGCATTATTTGTTCACAAGTGACCATTAGATTAGCCATCACCTATTCACCCCCCCTCTAGGTGATCTTACAATTGGTATCAGAGCTAGTGCTCTTGATAAGGGTCTAACAACCTAAGAGTTAAAGATCCTACATTTGGGCTAATCACAATATTTGTTGTACACACACACCTCACCATGAACTTTATGTCACCACCCACCTTTGATATTCTTAACATCCACATTTGGAAAGTTAAGATGTCATTATTCCTCAAAGCCCTAGGTTATAATGTATATCTTGCCACTACTAATAATGCTTATTGTATAGATGGTAAGAATCTTGAGGCTAATACAAAAGCCTTACATGCTTTAAAGAGCACCCTAAATGATGATTATTTATGTAGGGTTGCTAATATTGATATGGCTTTTGTAGTATGGAACACCCTCATCTCCCTTGGCGAAAATGAACAATACTATGCGGGGAGCGATTCGGATGTTGGAAGCGACACCTCCAACAAGTGCTACATGGTCCAAGGGATAACCCCCTTGAGGTAAACTCCGAATCCGATGATAATGTTATGTCATATGATGAGCTTAATACATTTTGCCAATTATTGCTTGAAAATATGACATGAAAAAGAAAGAAATTAAAAATTTGAAAAAGGATCTTGCTAGCATGCATGTAGATCATGATTCATGTAGAGATAATATTGCATGTTTAGAAAAAGATAACAAGATTTTGAAAAAGGAATTTGATTGCATGCTTAATGAAATGTTTCACTTAGAAATAAAGTCGCATGCTTAGAAAAAGAAAAAGAAGATTTAAAAAATGAGAATGTTTCCTTATTTTCTAAATTGAGTATTTTGTGTGAAGGAAACAATACTTTGAAAGAAAAGATTGTCTTGGTGAAAAAACAAAAAGAAGATATTTTGCAAGAAAATACTACTTTGAAAAGAAAATTTGTTGAAAAAGAAAAAGATTTTGTTGCTAAGAAGAAAAGAAAAATGATTCTTCATCTCATCATGCCTTTCATGCTACCACTAATGAGATTAAGAACTTGAAAAATAAAATGAATAATTTGAGTTCAACTTTGAACTCTTGTGCATTCAATCATTCTAAGTTGGAATCTTTGTTTCAAAAGAAACAAGTTCCCCATGCTCATGCACATACTCATCATGCTCATGCTTATGGTGCACATCACGATCACAATCACACTCATAAGCATCATGCCAAGGTGTACATTTGTACACATTGCGGCCGCAAAGGCCATCTAGCAAGATATTGTTTTGATAAGAAACCATATTTATATTTTGCTAAGTATAATAGATTTTGGGTTCCTTACAACAATGCTAACCCCAAAGGACCCAAGAAAACATGGGTACCAAAACCTCCACCTTTTGATTTTGATGTAGGTGTGGGATCTCACAAAACGTGAGAAGGTTGGTACCTTGGTAGTGGTTGCAATGGACATGATGGACATACACTTGGTTGCATCACTATCAAGGAGCTTGGTGGGACAACCACCATACTTGGAGCTTTGGAGTTGGTAACAACCTCTAAACTCCTATTTTATTTATGTACATGCTTTATACTTTTATCATATTCATAGCATGTTCATGTTTTAAGATTTTGTGTGCTTTATGTGGTAGTTACATGCTTGGATGTAGAATTTGTCAAACTTGCATTTATACATGTACACATAGTGAATTACAATTGACTCATATATGATTGAACTTCATGCTCACTTGTATCCACTCTATGCATGTGTATAATCTAGTTTTGATGATTCTCTTTTATACATGTTTTTGCCAATTTTTTTTTGTGTGATTTACTTCATGTATATGCATGTTTAATTCAAATCTAATAAATATACATGTATACCCGTGAGTCTCTTGCCTTCATGCAAACATTTAATAGACTCTTTTATTTTTGGGATATGTATGCATATTGTTAGATTTGTATAAACCATACATATACCATGAAAATTGTTGATTTTAGTGAAAAATGATTTTTCATGATTTGTTGTTAAAAATTTGACTTATGATCGTTTTGGGCTTCAATGACTATTTTCATGTGGATACTATTTACATAACTTTTGAACACTCTATCTTTAAGAAAATATATATGTTGAGCTTTATGGAATATGAGTGCTTGAACTTTTATGTATTTAGTATTATTCATGAAAAACATATGATTTCATATTTATGAAGGATCATTAACTAGTTTGTCAAAAATCCATTTAAACTAGTTATCTATTCTTCAAGTATTGCACATGATTCTATTTTTATGGATAAATTCTTTTGTGATTTCAAAATTTTTGATGCTTCATTGTATTGAATATTAGTTTAGATGTTAGTATTTGTCAACACTTGGATTTATACTTGTACACCTTATGGACCACAAATAAATCTATATATGATTGGGTTGAATGCTTATTTGTGCCTATTAGATGTACTAGTATAGCCTTATGTTGATGATCATTACATTCTTAAACTTGTATTCCCATTCGGATTTATGTTATGATCATGTGATTTCATTTCATGTATATGGTTATTTTGCCAAAACATTAAGATATACATGGATACCTCTTGAGTCATTTGCCTTTCATGCAAATCTATATATATGGGCTCAATTGTGTTAGAGATATGTATGTATGCTTCTTGTATTGACAAAACATACATATATTATGAAACATTTTTTTTAATAAATTTTTTTTGATGATTTTCAAGATTTTAAAAGTTATGATAATTCAAAATTTTAAGGAATATTGAGTTTTATTGTCATTTTCATGATGTCATGTTTCACATAACATTAGTACACTCACCTCTTTTGAAAATTATATGGACTTTATGGATTAGAGTGTTTTAGTGCCTTGTGATTTATGCATATTCCATGAAAATATTTTTTGTTGTATTCCTTGGTTAAAGGATTCCTTACTAGTTGTTAAAACACTTTCATTTAACTAGTTTGAATTCTTCATATGGTAGACTACATGATGTATACACTTATGCTTACTTTTCAATTGGTATCATTGGATATGTTCAATTGGTATCAATATGACTTCATGTTGTGTATATTCATATTTTGATTGTATGTATGAATGCCATTTTGTCATACATATATGTTATCTATTTGTGCTTATTTTACAAGTGGTATTTCCTTTAAAGCACAAAGATTGTTGATGCTAAGCTTAATTAGATTTCAAATTGGTATTTCATAATAAGCTTATGCATTGTGTTTGAAATTGGTATCAAAAATTCAAAATTTGATTATTTTACAATCGATATCTCAAAATCTGTTATTACTAAGAAAAAGTTAAAATTTTGTTTGATAAAGAAAAATTCAAAATTTTTTTGATTTGTATTGTCTATATGCAAGGAGAGCTTAACATCTCTTCCATATGTAGATTCATGTTGAGTATATTATAATTTGAGGAGCTTGACAACTCTTCTTTTCATGATATACGTGTGTAGGGGGAGCTTCACATCTCCTCTTATGCATGACATATTATACGTTATGTGAATTAGGGCTTGTCATCCCTCTTTCATGTAATGTATATGTGTCGGGAAGCTAACTTAACGTCTTCCTCTTCATGAATTTATATCGCATATAAATTTTATTGATTGATTTGTATTTACCCTCCTTGATTTCCTTATTTTTGACAAAAAAAGGGGGAGAAAAATTTGTTTGATGTATTTTTCTTTGAACCCTTTGTTGATGATTGACAAAAAGGGGGAGAAGAATTTGTGATTTTATATGCATGATTTCATGATTTCCTTACTTAAGGGGGAGAAGTATTTGGTTCCTTACTTAAGGGGGAGTAAGATTTGTATTTATGCATATATGTTGTCTTGCAATTAGGAGCAAAAGATTTGATTTATGATTTGATCTATATGATTGCATCTCCTACATTGCATACATGTCATGTGCTTTTATTGCCATATCTTGTATTTATTTGGTATGCATGAGTTAAGGGGGAGCTTCTTTGAAGCTTTACTTTAATCCATGCATATATAACTCCATGAGTTTTGTCATCATCAAAAAGGGGGAGATTGTTGGCCCAAAGGCCTATCACCCTAGTTTTGATGATGATCAACTCATGAAGTTATGATTCTAATGATCTTGTGTTTAATTAGTGACAGATTCCTTATCAAGATCTTAGTAGGTGTGGAGCTTCAACAAAGGATTTAAAGTCAAGTTGGAAGCTAGCACCGGTTGATTCACGAGCCTATGCATCAAGATCACATCTAGAGATGAGCTCGGTGGATTGCATGTGGACCAAGTCAAGAAGATGAGAAGACTTCAAGTGAAGACTTCAAGAAGATGAAGACTTGAGTCTAGGTTTGTTTTTATAAGATTTATTTTAGATAAAATGTAAAGGATAGAATAGTTGGTGGATTGCTCAAGTCTATATCACACACACACTCTTGATAGAACTCTTGATTTAATTGATTTCATAAAAGATTTCTTTTTAGAAAAGAATTTTTACTTAGAACAAAGATTTTCTTTGAGACAAAATATTTATCTTGGATTTTGGTATTTCATAGTTCATATCTTTAAACCAAAATCATGATTAGAGCTTTATGTCAAAAACATAGATATTCCATATTGATTGTGTAGTGGATCATATCCATACACACCATGCTTTTAAATGAACTCAAATATCTTGTTTTTGTTTTGATAAAGGTTTGGAAAAACATTTCATGGACAATTAAGTTTTTATCAAAAGAATTTTTACCAAGTATTTTACCCTGATAGTAGTATGACACATGCCCATACTCTATGATTTTTCAAGACCAAAATATTTTATCCAAGACCCAAAACCTAAATCCAATTGTCCAGGTCCTGGAAGTTCTGATTTTTCAGAATTTCTCAGTGACCGGTCGACCGGCAGTCGACCGGCACTCGACCGACATGCACAGTTTTTGTGCATGTGCGTATCAGTCGACCGGAGTCGACCGATACTCGACCGACCCAAACCTGTTGCTCTCTGGAAAATGCCAGTCGACCGGATCGGTCGACCGACAGTTCTTTCCAGAAGAGCGGTCGACTCACCAGTCGACCGGTGGCTGCAACGGTCAGAAAAATGACCGTTGGCCGGTCGACCGGCGGTCGACCGCCAGCTCTGACAGAACCCCAACGGCTCTATTTTCTGGCAGCCTATAAAAAGGGATTTTGTCATCTGTTTTGGGTGAACATTTAGGAGACTTCTTGAGCAGTTTTTCAGATACTTTTAGAAGAGTTTCTCCACAAGATTTTAGTGCAAATACTTCCAATCAAAAGGAAGAGTTTTTATTGAGTGTGTAAAAGTGATTCTTGAGTTTTTTCCTCCATTGCTTTCTTTCCTTGATTTCTCACACTACACTTGAGCTTCCATTGTAAATCTATCATCTAGGAGAGTGTTGAAGTGAGAGCTTTTATTGGTGATCAAGTGTTAGATCACCAAGAGTTGATTTCTTGTAATTTGAGGAAACGGGCAAGTGTGCTCGTTGTGGTTGAGTTCGGGTGCGAACTTGTGGTGCGAGGTGCGTCCTCGACGAGCCGGTGGGCTATTGGTGTGTAAGGGACTTTGGGAGTCCGAGGGTTTGTAGGTGTACGGCACCGAGGAGAGATCCGGTGGGATCTTACATAGTGGAAATCCTTCGTGTGTCGAAGGCGGGGATGTAGAGCAAGTGTGCTCGAACCTCGAAACAAACCCTTTGTGTTTGCGATTGCTTACTCTTCCCTCTCTCTCTCTTTGTCTCTTTTATATCTTGCATTTACTTTCATTGTGTTCATCTTATATATGCATGATATATACCCTTGTGCTTAATTGATATATAATTGCGTGGGATTGTTGTTAACACTAGTATTCAACCAAGAGAGCCAACGCGGCACCTCAACCCATTCAAGGGAATCTAGAGGAGCTTGTCCAGAGCCTCGCAAGGGGAATTCGGCAACACTCTTGAGTTATACATAAGTGTTTAATTAAAAGAAATTTTAATTTGGTCAACTTAGTTTTAATTCCGCATTATTTGTTCACAAGTGACCATTAGATTAGCCATCACCTATTCACCCCCCCTCTAGGTGATCTTACAATGTGATTACTGGAAGTAAAAGGCACATTAGTTTGTTTTGCAAAATGATAAATTTCACAATTATTTGAGATAGAAAACTGAAAATTTTTCAACATACCAGAATCATATAAAGTTTAAAACCTAGGGCTAGATAAATAACCCAGCCAACGATGTCATATGTTGTAAGTACTGAAAAACTCACTACGGAATGTCGTGCTGAAGGGAGAGGAAGATACTCCAACTTATACAAGCCGTTGACCTTGCATCTTGCCCTAATCTTTCGGCCAGTGTAATCCTGGACAATACAGGAAGTGAGTGTGCATAAAATATTACAATTACAATTAGTAATTTTGCCAACAGATAGTAGTTGTATAGTAAGTTTAGGAATGAAAAATACAAAAGATAAGGTGAGTTTCCCCAACGAGTCAAAAGTGGAAGTGATGTTACCATACTGGGTGACTACAAGAGGTGCACCATTAGCAGTGTATATATAAGTGAAATCAAAAATAAGAGAACAGTATATGAGCACAAAATGATTAAAAACCATATAGTGAGTGGCACCTAAGTCAAATATTCAGGGAGTAGATTCTCCAGAAATGACAGACATGAAGTTCAGAAGTTGAAGATGCTTTAGTGATCCCTAGATTCTATGCAAGATACGAGGAAATCTTTAAAAGTTAATGAGATGATAGAGATCATGCTGAGGTCAGCGAAGCAGTGCAGGTGCAGAGATAACAACTGAGGACCTGGGAACAAATAGACCATGAGCTTCTCTCATTTCAAACAGGTGGAAACCATCTTACCAAGTTGCTTGCGATGCTAACATGTAACCTGTTGAGCCTGAGTTGAGGACCCACGAGTCTGTTATCCTCGGTTCACTGGCCGACAAGACGGTGGCCCCATGATTCAGGGGGCCACTAGAAGCATAAGGATGATTCAAGGCTGCAAGAACAGTGGGCAAGGAGGCTGACACAACTAGAGCCGGTGATGATGACAATATCCGAAGACGTATCTCCTCAAAGGTGAACTCAACTACTGATTCAATAAGGCTAGGAAACAGATGAAGATGAAAAATACTGCCAAGTAGTGCCTTAAACTCAGGATGTAGCTGCATGGCAAAGTGGAAAGGATTCTGACGATCTCTCTGCTTCTGAAACATGAGAGCGAAGGCAGACATGAAATCTAAATTGGGAATGTTCATGGTCTGCAATTCCTCGAAATAACCTGAAAGTAGAGAGTAGAAGTCCTGAATGGAGCGGTCTCCCTGCCTAGAATCTTGAGGAGCTTGGTATAGCTGATACTCCCGAGAAGTACTAGCATGGACAAACATTCGAGTTAAAGCCAACCACTGCTCCTTGGATGAGGTCGAACAACTGATAGATGGAATGGAGACTGACCCCATAGCATACACCATTATTTGTTGGTCAGTGCGAACCCACTGACCTCGATTAAGTACTGATTGATGCTAGACTGAGAATCAAGTGTAAAAGAACCTAATGGCGGAGTGGCAATAATGGTAAAGGTAGCTAACGAACATTTGAGAGTGCCCTGAACATAGCCCTAGACTCCGAAAGCACCAAGGTTATATTGCATCGTGAGAACCCATGCAGTATAATTCTTAGCGCCTTGGAGTTGAACATCGAGAATAGAAAAATTAAACAATCCCTTCTTATCGATGAGGATACTTGAGCACAGTTATGAGACACATGCATCAGATCTGAGCAGGAGGTGTGGTCCCTGAAGAGGGAGGTCAGAGAGGATAGAGACGAGATTGAGGATGCTGGTTTCAGAGTGTGTCGGGACGTTGGTGTGGGTGTGTGTCGGGACGTTGGTGTTGGTGTGTGTCGGGACGTTGGTGTTGGAATGGATCGAGGACACCGGTATCAGAAACGTGATTGACGATGCCGCTGTCGGAGCATGTAAGGACACTGGTGTCATATGTTGGCCCAGAGGCCTTCCACTCTAGTTTTGATGATGATTAAATCATGCAGTTATGTTTACTAATAATCTTGTGATGTTTAGTTTCAGATATTTAACCAAGATATTAGTAGGTGATTAGCTTCAACAAAGGTGTTTTGGAGCTTCTCACATTGTGATTCAAGAGGCCGAACGACAAAGTCATATCTAGCACTCGTTGGAGTCAAGCTCGGTGGATCATGGTTTGGATCGAGTCGGCTTGAAGACGGAGTTCATCAAGAAGACTTCGGTACATAGTTTAGATTATGTTTTTAGATCCATTTGTAAAAACTAGATAGTGTGATATGCTCAAGTTAACAACACACACTTGTTTAAGTTTTCATGTTTATTGGTTTTCGGTTTTTGGTTTACCCGATCTTGGTTTTCATGAATAGATAGAATCAAAACAAGTTTACATTGTTTAATGTATATTAGATTTGTTCTATATACGTATGCTTCATATCTTAGACAAACTTATTTTGATATGACTATTCATATGTTTGGAGTTTTGTGTTTTAACAAAACATATTTTCGGATTTAATATCAAAAATATTGATATATATCTTTATATATATATTGGAGTATATCCATATACTACTTGTCTAAAAGTTGTTTAAATATCATGTTTTTGTATTTAGATGAGTTTTGAAAAAATCAGATTTCCATTTGAAAAATTCAAGTTTTAGAAAATACGGATTTTGGTTTTCGGCAAAATTTTCATAACACAAAATTGGTTCAAAAAGTTTGAAATTTGTGTTGAAATTTTTCACACAAGTTTGTATATCAATGTATTATACTAAAACTATTTTTGTGGATTTTTAGAGAATTTTATGGGATTTATTTTGTATTTAAAATCAAGTTTTTCAGTCCCAAAATTATTCTGCTAGGCTCTGGCGGTCGACCGTTCCGGTCGACCGAACCAGGAGCCGGTCGACCAGAGCGGTCGACCGGACGTGCACAAGGATTTGTACATAGCCGTGTCAGTTGGCCGGTCGACCGTACGGTTGACCGACTGAAGGCAACCCACTCTCGGGTTGCCCCAGTCGACCGAGCGGTCGACCGGCCAGAGAGCTGTTGCTCTCTGGTTCAGGGCCCGGTCGACCGGATGGCTCAACGGTTAAAATTTTGACCGTTGGCCGGTCGACCGGAAGGCCAATTCTGGCCTAGTCTGCTATCAAGGGCAGATTCCCTTTGGGGTTATAAATACCCCATTTGAGAGAGTTTTTCTCTATGATTTTCAAGAGCATAAATTCACCTATTCTCTAGTGTTTTAAAAGCAAGTTTTTAAAAGAGTTTATTAGTTTATAAAGATCATCTTTATTTGTTTTCAAGAGTTGAAAAAAATCAAAGAAAGATTGATTTGGGATATTTGCTTTGTTCTTTATTTCTATCAAATACTAAGTTGTTTTTTCAAGTATTTTTTTCTTGTGATTTGTTTTCCAACATCTTGATTTTCCACACTTGAGCTATATCATTCTATCCTCTCTATAGGATCTTTGTTTTTGTGAAAAAGAATTGGTTTGTGGTCTTTTGATCACTAAGTTATAACCCTCCTACTTTGTGCTATCCCTCTTGGGTGGAGGTTGATTTTGGAGTGGTGGCTTTGTGCCCTATCCCTCTAGTGAGAGGTTGATTGGTTGTATTGGCTTTGTGCCTATCCCTCATTTGTGAGGTTGATTTGTGTGGCTTTGTGCCTAGCCTCTAAGTGTAGAGGTTGTTTTGATTGAGAGAGGAGTTGTGTACACCATATTGTATTTGCCCCAAATCCTCAGTGGAGGTTTCATGTGTGAGAGTCCTGTGTGGACAAGTGGATTGAAAATCCTTCTGTGTGAAGGTGAGGACGTAGAGCTGTGTGCTCGAACCTCGAAACATATTCGTGTGTTTGCGTTTGATCGATTGACTCTTACTCTCTCTCTCTTTGTATTGTGCCTTACATCATTCATATTGTCATACAAACATTATATGCTTGTCTTGTTTGTGTGTGCCTCACTTGTGCTTAATCAGGAGAGCTTCATATAGTGCCTCAACTCTTATTCAGAGGAATCAAGAGGAGTTAGTCTAGAGCCCTTCACAGGAAATTCGGCTATACTTGTTGGTTGCATTAAGTGTAATTGCAATTAAGTTTTAATTTCCGCATTTAGTTCATTAGATTAGCCGTACACCTATTCACCCCCCTCTAGGTGTACTTTCAATTGGTATCAGAGCCTACGCTCCTGATATTTGATTTAACCACCTAGGAGTGTGATCTTGGTTAGCTAATCTACATTTGCATTTGCTTTTGCACACACATAGTTTGCACTTATGGATAGCCCTCCCATGTTTGATTTCTCTAGACTAGACATATGGAAGGTTCTTATGAGTTGTCATTTAAAAGCCCTAGGCTTGCATGTTTACCTTGCCATCACTAAGGAATCATATCCTAAAAATAGCAAGCATATAGAGGCCAATGCAATAGCTCTAAAGGCACTTGAGCATCTCTTCATAAAGAATATTTACATGTGTTTTCTCACTATGATTCGGCTTTTGCAGTATGGAGCATTTTGACTTCTCCAAGCTACCAAAAATTATCAATAAGATGAGGAGATCTAGAAGAGACGAGTCCGATGAATATTGCTTCATGGTCTAAGGGAATGACTCCCTTGAGATACACTCGGACACTCAACTAGATGCTAATACTAGCTCCTATTGCAATGAGTGTTTAGAATCACAAGCCATGAATGATGAACTTGCTAAAAATTGTGAAAATTTGATTTCAAAATACAAACTTTTGAAAAAGGAAAGTCTTGGTTTAAAAGAATAAAATAAAAATTTATCTTCTAGACTTGAGATTGTTTTGCAAGAAAGGGATGAGATTTCAAGTGAAAGTGACTCGCTTAAATCCCGACTTGATCTTGCACTTAATGAAAACAAAATTTTGAAAAATAAAGTTGATTGTGAATATGTTTTGAAGAAAAATGAGGATTTAACTTCAAAACTTGATTTTGTATAAAAAGAAAATAATTCTTTAAAAAATAAAATAAATTTAATTTCACAAGAATTGAAAGATTGTTTAAAGAAAAATATTTCTTTGAAAAATGATTTAGATACACATCTTTGCTATGCTAGTGTAGCGTCACCATCTAGCTCACATATTGCATGTTCCACTTTATCTTCAAGTATTGAAAATGATATAAATGTTTTGAAGAAAAGTGTTGATTGTTTGGGCTCCACTTTGAGCCAATGTGCTTTGAACCATACACGTTTGGAATCATTGTTTCGAAAGAAACAAGTTCCATCTTTGCATGCACACCATACACGGCATACACATGCTCCTCACGGACACACCCATAACACTATGTATGCTCATGTGTACACTTGTACACATTATGGACGCAAGGGCCACCTTACTAAATTTTGTTATGATCGTTTAAATGATTCTAATTTAGCAAATAAGTTTGTTTGGGTTAGCAAAGGAACTAACCCCCATAGACCCAAAAGAGTGTGGGTACCAAAGACAACCCCTATTGTATTTGATGTAGGTGTGGGCTCTCGCATGACGTGAAAGTAATGGTGCTTTGAGGTGGATGCGTTCCGAGCTTAAAAGAGGACTTTTTGGATGCATCACTTTCAAGGGGAGTTTGGTGAGAAGACCACCTTGTTTTGGAGACAGGAAAAGTTACCTTCTAGGTTTTGATAACTATCCCTTACTCCTCATTTATATTTACATGCTTTTCATATCATTGATTTTAGCATGTTTTTGATGTTTCATGATTAGTATGTTAAATACCATGTTTATTAGATTATTGATATACATGATTAGTATTTGAGACACCCTTGTTTAATATGAACCCATATTTTGTATTCTCTCTATGTTTTAGCTATCGTGTAAATCATAGATCTAATGCATGTGCATTTGCTATAATGATCATATAGTTATTTGTTTTGATTTATATACTTCATGATTTGAATATATGTTTAGATGTTTGTTTTCATTAAGACTTGGATATATACTTGTACAACTAGTGAGCCACAAATAGATCATTATATGTTTGTGCTTGAAAGCTCATTTGTACTCATTAGATGTACTAGTATAGCCTAGTTTTGATGATTCATGCATTTGACTTGTATTCCCATTTTATATATGTTTATATGTTTAACTTCATGTATATGTCTATTTGGTCCAAACTATTGATTATACATATACATCCTTGAGCCACTTGCCTTCATGCATATATTTTTGTGGACTTGTTTATGTTTTGGATATGTATGTATTCTTTAATTTGTACAAGACATACATATGCCTTGAAGATTAAATTGTTTTGATGATTTTCATGTTTTTAAGGAATTTCATCTTGAGCTCGATTGCCTACTTTCATGACTTCGTATTTCACATTATACTTGTACACTCATATTAGATGTTTACTCATGTTTTATTTTCATGAGACTAGATATGTTTTATCGACCATTGAGTGTTTAGTGATCATGTGATTTAAATTATTTTCATGAAATATATTTTTGTTTTATTCCTTACTTGAAGGATTTCGTACTAGTTTACAAATTTTTCATATAACTAGTTCGTATTCTTCATTTTGGAAGAGTTTTCAATTATGCTAAATTATTTTGAAACCTATTTTTGAAAACCCTTTCCATTTAAGGGCGGTTGGTTGGGCGACTATGCCTTATAAGCTTCTTATTGAAAATCCTTTTAAATATGTGCATGAAAAGGGTGGAAAAGTAATATAAGTTATATACTTAATCTTATTGTGTTTTCAATTGGTATCATTGAATCCTTTCAATTGGTATCACTATTGACATTCTTTTGTATACTCATATATGTGTTTTATTTGTACTTACTATATCTCTATATCCTTGAGCATAAATTTTAGTTATGCTAAGCTTGATTTCAAATGACTATTATATTTCAATTGATTTATTTCAATTGGTATCTTGATAAGGAAGGAAGTAGTGTACTCAATTCAGAGATAGAGGGTTTTAGAGTCAACCTTCTTTGTTCGAATGTGATGCTCAAAACTCCAAGAATGTATTCACAATATTTATGTACTCCTTCCGAATCACCGTAGTAGTATGAACTATTACAGGTAGATCCTCAGGGAGAGCTCGCGATGGAAGCTTTAACGGTTAAGTGTTGAAGAGAGAAAATGAAGATTCTTCTATGTTCAAAAGAAATAAAACAATATGGAAAAGTAAAGGAAGAATTCGTGGTGATTTGGATTCATGAAAAGAAAGGCGATGTAAAAGAAAATGAAAAGAACTTGGAAAATTGGACTTGCTTGAAAAGAAAACTTGCTAAAGAAAACTTTGGAAAAACTTTTAGATGAAAGAAATCATGACTAGCTAACCTTTCTAATTTGCTAACTTACTAATCTCATTATGGTGATGCATGCCTCATGTTGATTCATCGGCGAGGGTTTGTCTTACTTGTTGGTCAAATTACTTTCCCACTTGGAAGATGAGTGTTCTTCTCGATCTTGGCTTGTAGCCTCATTGATTCATCGGCTCCCGAGATAGAATTTCAATGGTGAAATCAAGGAGTGCCACTCAAGGTAGTGCTAAGGAGTAAGATACAAGATTCATTAGTTATTCAAGGCCATACTAAAGCTAGCATTGAAGTAAGAAAATTGTACTACAAACCAATAGCAAAGTTAGGTGATCCATCTCCATGTTCCATCAAGGCACTTGTTCTAAAGACAAGGCTCTAAATGAGGCTCACATGAATCATATGGAATTACAACAAGCACTTGCCAAGAATGAAAGCAACTCAAGTCCATTGGGGATGAAAGAGACTCAAAATTTCCAAGATTAAAAGTTAGCAATCACCAAAGAGTTAGAAGTTAGCAAAGTTAGTGGTTAGCTAGTCATGTTAGAAGTTTAGCTAGACATTGCCATGGAAAGAAAACAACAATTCATAGTAGAATAAAAATGCAATGGAAGTAAATCTTGAAGAAAGTAAAGTAAGAAAGTAATGCACTAGAAATTGCAAAGATGAGAAGAGAGATGGATAAATCCTTACTTCAAGTTGTCACCCCTTTGATTACAAGCTCTCACACTCTTTCTTTCTCTCTTTTACAGAATTTCTAGGAGGAAGAAGGAGATTACAAGAGCACTAAAAAACTAGAGAAAAATCCCTACACTCTTCTCTAAAATACAAGCTCTCACACTCCAAGTCTCTCCTCCCTTCTCGCAGAGGCCCTGGTGGTCTATTTATAGGCTTCAGAAGAGGAGGCTCCCAAATCTAGACCGTTGGATCAAATCGCTGGCTCAACGGTCAGATTCCTGCCGCGGATCCCTGGCCAGAGCCGCGTTTCCACGGAAGAATCTTGGCCGTTGCGCCAACGAATTCTTTTGCCGTTCTGTTGGAGTCTGTTGGCCACGTGGATCTTCTAGAAGGCTGAGTGTATACGTGGATGACTCCAGATCTGGGCTAGACTTTTGGGCTTTTCTTTTTGCTTTTAATTAATCCCTTAATTCTTGATAAATCCTTGATTATGGGCCTTCCTCTCCATTAATTGTGGATCTGCAAATTTAGAGAGAAAAACATTAAAAACCTCATTTTTATTTACATAAATCATGATATGGAACATAAAGCATGATATGGAAGTGGAAGATGATGCAAAAATGAACTACAATCATATCTTATACAAGCTTATGCATCATTTTATTTGGTATTTCATAAAGGGGGAGAAAAATTTGTATTTCACCTTTCAATTGGTTTTGGTATTCTACTCCCACACTTTATGTTAAAAATGATTAAAAAATTGATATTGATTATTTTTTTGGTATCAAATGCTTTTGATGAAAAATTACTTTCAATTGGTACGAATCTTTACAAATTAGTATCAAGATTATTTATAAGTTTACTTAAAATTGGTATATTTTATTGATATCAAAATTTTTTAGTTGAAATGATTTATTTGCTTTCAATTGGTATTTAATTGGTATTTACTTACAATTGGTATCAACTGGTATTTAAAGCTATATTTATTTTATGTACCACATTATGTACTTTCAATTATATACTTTCAATTGGTATGTTTTGTTTCATTGATATCATGATGCACTAAATTGATATATTTTTTTCTTACAATTGGTATCAAGAAAGTTTTGTTTTGAGTTCATCCCTTATAGATATTTTTTTCGTATAAGACAAAAAGGGAAGAATATTATTTTTCTTTGACCCCTTTGTTGATGATTGACCAAAAGGGGGAGAAGTATTTGAGTTTATATGCATGAGTTTATATGCATGTTTATTGTTTAAGTATTTGAGTTTATATGCATGTTTATTGTTTAGTAATTATCTTTCCAATTGGTATTAAGAATTTTGTTTTATTGATTGGTATCAAGAGCTTAAGTTTTTTTTATTGAATTGATTGGTATCAAGAGCTTAAGTTTTTTATTGAAATTTTTATTGGTATCAAGAGCTTAAGAACATGTTTATTTTAAAAAAGAATTTATTTTAAAAGTTTGGTATCAAGAGCATATTTATTTCATGTTTAGTATCAAGAGCATGTTCATTCCATTGTTTTTATGCATGTTGATGCATATCCATATTTTAGTATTCATTGCATATCTTATGTTTATTGCTATGTATGAGTTAAGGGGGAGCTTCTTTGAAGCTTAACTTTAATCCATGCATATATAACTCCATGAGTTTTGTCATCATTAAAAAGGGGAGATTGTTGGCCCAGAGGCCTTCCACTCTAGTTTTGATGATGATTAACTCATGTAGTTATGTTTACTAATAATCTTATGATGTTAGTTTCAGATATTTAACCAAGATATTGGTAGGTGATTAGCTTCAACAAAAGTGTTTTGAAGCTTCTCACATTGTGATTCAGGAGCCCGAGCGACAAAGTCATATCTAGCACTCGTTGGAGTCAAACTCGGTGGATCACGATTTGGATCGAATCGGCTTGAAGACGGAGTTCGTCAAGAAGTCTTCGGTACATAGTTTAGATTATGTTTTTAGATCCATTTGTAAAGACTAGATAGTATGATATGCTCAAGTTAACAACACACACTTGTTTAAGTTTTCATGTTTATTGGTTTTCGGTTTTTGGTTTAACCGATCTTGGTTTTCATGAATAGATAGAATCAAAACAAGTTTACATTATTTAATGTATATTAGATTTGTTCTATATACATGTATGCTTCATATCTTAGACAAACTTATTTTGATATGCCTATTCATGTGTTTGTTTGTATTTTAACAAAACATATCTTCGGATTTAATATCAAAAATATTGATATATATCTTTATATGTATATTGGAGTATATCCATATACTACATGCCTAAAAGTTGTTTAAATATCATGTTTTTGTATTTGGATGAGTTTTGAAAAAATCGGATTTCCATTTGAAAAATCCAAGTTTTAAAAAATACGAATTTTGATTTTTAGCAAAATTTTCATAACACAAAATTGGTTCAAAAAGTTTGAAATTTGTGTTGAAATTTTTCACACAAGTTTGTATATCAATGTATTATACTAAAACTATTTTTGTGGATTTTAGAGAATTTTATGGGATTTATTTTGTATTTAAAAACCAAGTTTTTCAGTCCCAAAATTATTCTGCCAAGCTCTGGCGGTCGACCGTTCCGGTTGACCAAACTAGGAGCTGGTCGACCGGAGCGGTCGACCGGACGTGCACAAGGATGTGCGCTTAGCTGTGTCAGTCGGCCGGTCGACCGTACGGTGGACCGACTGAAGGCAACCCACTCTTGGGTTACCCCGGTCGACCGGGCAGAGAGCCGTTGCTCTCTGGTTCAGGGCCCGGTCGACCGGGCGGTCGACTGGATGGCTCAACGGTCAAAAATTTGACCATTGGCCGGTCGACCGGAAGGCCAATTCTGGCCTAGTCTGCTGCCAACGGGCAGATTCCCTTTGGGGTTATAAATACCCCATTTGAGAGAGGTTTTCTCTAAGATTTTCAAGAGTAAAAATTCACATATTCTCTAGTGTTTTAAAAGCAAGTTTTCAAAAGAGTTTATTGGTTTATAAAGATCATCTTTATTTGTTTTCAAGAGTTGGAAAAATCAAAGAAAAAGATTGATTTGGGATATTTGCTTTGTTCTTCATTTCTATTAAATACTAAGTTGTTTTCCCAAGTAATTTTTTCTTGTGATTGTTTTTCAACATCTTGATTTTTCACACTTGAGCTATATCATTCTATCCTCTCTATAGGATCTTTGTTTTTGTGGAAAAGAATTGATTTATGGTCTTTTGATCACTAAGTTGTAAACCCTCCTACTTTGTGCTATCCCTCTTGGGTAGAGGTTGATTTTGGAGTGGTGGCTTTGTGCCCTATCCCTCTAGTGAGAGGTTGATTGGTTGTATTGACTTTGTGCCTATCTCTCATTTGTGAGATTGATTTGTGTGGCTTTGTGCCTAACCTCTAAGTGTAGAGGTTGTTTTGGTTGAGAGAGGAGTTGTGTACTCCATATTGTATTTGCCCCAAATCCTCAGTGGAGGTTCCCTGTGTGGGAGTCCTGTGTGGACAAGTGGATTGGAAATCCTTCTGTGCGAAGGCGGGGACGTAGAGCTGTGTGCTCGAACCTCGAAACATATTCGTGTGTTTGCGTTTGATCGATTGACTCTCTCTCTCTCTCTCTTTATATTGTGCCTTGCATCATTCATATTGTCATACATACATTATATGCTTGGCTTGCTTGTGTGTGCCTCACTTGTGCTTAACCACGAGAGCTTCATATAGCGCCTCAACTCTTATTCAGAGGAATCAAGAGAAGTTAGTCCAGAGCCCTTCACAGGGAATTCGGCTACACTCGTTGGTTGCATTAAGTGTAGTTACAATTAAGTTTTAATTTTCGCATTTAGTTCATTAGATTAGCCGTACACCTATTCACCCCCCTCTAGGTGTACTTTCATCATAGAGGATTGAGACGAGATCAAGATCGGAACGTTGGGTGTCGAGATATTGGTGTTGTGTCGACGAGAGTGGTGGTGAGATCTGGGATTGGAGACGCGGAATCGAGATTGGGACTGCTCTTCGACAAAATCTGAAGCGTAAGATCTGGAACGTACGATCGAGATCGAGGGAGTTGTAGAAAATTTTGATGGCTATGTGAGATCTTCGATGAGATCTGGATGGCGACATCAGGGTGATGACAAAGGTCTAGATTAGTGCCAGGAGGTCGCAGTGGCACACGGGCGGCAACGATGAGATCAAGCTCAAGAAGAAGAGAGACGGCTGGGTTAGGGTTAGGATTTTTAAATAAGCTCTGATACCATGATAATTTGGAGAGAGTAATTTCTTTATATTTATTCACCAAGCAATTACATCAATATATATAAGTGTGGAGAGAAAAATAAGGAAACTATATATGTCCAAATACAATATATCACATGCTTATATACATGTACGTTAACATGAACTATATTCACTTTCAGTTAGGCAATCTTTGTCTCAAGATATTAACTTGTTTAGGGATTGACTCATAAACATCAGAATCATAAGGTAATATATGTTTAAGAGAAAAAAAAAAAATTATGGAACATCTCCCAACAGCTTTAGGAGGATATCCATAGTTTGTCTTAACAAAATAAAAGTACTAAATAATCTAACTTTATAGCTCGAAAGAATTATACATGTTACTGCATGCCCTATGTACACATGTATACAAGATTATATATTAAATTCATTTGAGTTCACAAAGTATAGTCTAACATGTTGTTTCAGATAAAATTCTCGAAGTCACCGACTGGTGTTCTCTTCGGATCTTCACATGTTTGTTTTACTTGAAAGAAAGAAATAGACAGAATTAAGAGTCTTCGACAAATCTTACGTGAATCATACATGACATCTGTCACATGCAACTATTTCAACATTTGTATTAGAAGAGAAAACATTCAAATGATAGAGAGGAATTTTTTTTTCTTTCTATTTTTTTACAAAAAATCCTTACAATCCAATGTGCAGTTATTTATGCATTTAGAAGGAGTTTCCTTGGAAGAAAATAAACTTCTGAAGTATTTCATCGATGATCCCAAAAGCTCTTGCGTACTTTTAGATTTTTGCAGGATACTTCAGATATTTTAACCTTCTTTGTGCAAATAAACAATCTTAAACAGCTGGATTTAATTAAACTAAACAAGCTCTTGAGCAATACCCAAAATCATGCCCTACTTAGGCTATACTTTCATATTTAATTCTCTCTCTCTCTCTAATCATCTAATCTCGAAAAGTGCTCAAGCTTTTGAGATTTCCCCAAGTGGATTCAGTGATGACGCCAACTGTGGCTGATGACAACGATACCCGTACAAATGAACATATATGTCCAAGGAATTCCCATTATTGAATTATTCACAGTCCATATCATTATCCTTACCTTCACAAAAAAAGTCTTCTTTTTGAAGATCTAAAAAATTCGGGGACTAGGGCAAATTTTGAAATACTCCAACAGTTTAAAAAGTTGACATATCAACAGGTGACACATTTACGATAAAAGAAAGAAATCGTGACGTACAAATTGTATATAATTGTTTCTATATAAATTTGTACTCTTCTATCTAGGTGATATTTCATTAGAAACTTATTAATAAAACACCAAACTTCTTGTCTCACGATCTTATCTCAAAAAACAGTTTAAAAAACTGTCCCTGTTGCCAAAAGTAAACATGGACAGGTATTTGTCGTGATCATTATTGACAATTTATAGCATATTTGTTGCAGATAAATTTATCATTTTTAGAAATTTTAACCAATTATTCCAATTTAGCCAGGATCCATATAGACCGGAAACATACTTGAACAATCTCTTACTCTTTTTTTTTTTTTTTTTTTTTTTTTTTTTTTTGGTGCAATGGATTATTTTTTATCTATATTTTTACAGTACAACTTAGATTTCTGCCTCAGTGGAAAAAAGATGAGATTGGATTATAAATTCAAGATCGAAGTACAACCTTTGCTTTTCAATAATCATTCACAATGAACACAAATTCATTAACTTCATAATTTGAAGTTAACAAATCATTAACAAGTCGGCGAATCAAATAACAAAAGGCTTAAAGTGGTTAAAGTAAACATTGGGAATTTACAGATTTTCAAGGAAAAAATTTGTTTCAGTGAGGTTGATGTGCTTGTTTTTACCTTCAAAACAAGAGTGCGTGATATTTCTTTGTTTGATTAGAGATTAAGACCAAACTCGTTTGTAAAATAAAGAATTGAATTATGAAAAGTTTTGTAAAATAAAGAATTGAATTATGAAAAGTTTTTCGATGACACTTGAGCAAGGAGTTATTTTGTTCAAAACAAGACAAAATCAAAAAGAAAAAAGAAACTTCTTTTTAAAAAAAATAGAAAATAAAAAGTTTGTGATAGCCAGCTCATGGGTTGTTCGTTTGTAGAAAGTTGCTGAGAAATGTGATTTCTGTAGGCCACATTATCAGCTTTTCCAGTCATTTTAAAAACTTATTTGCTTGACAATCAAGAGGTAAGGAGAAAATTGCCGATGATATCAGCAAAATGTCAGGCATTTTCTTCCTTACAGTCTCAGCTCATTTTGAGCTGAAACGTTTGGACAACTGACATACGTAAAACCAACCAGCATACTTTTTTGTAAAAAAAACCTTCAAAATATTAACAGATGTCAGTGTTTTCTCTAAGTTTTTTTCCAGTCAAACAGGCCCTCTGCAAAAGTAATTAGTGGATACCGACCGATGTCAGGATCACCATTATGGGGTGTGAAGCCTATCATGTCCCTAATGATTATGGGGTTTGAGCTTTTTGGTGGCCTTTTGATCATATCATGTTCTTTTATATGCTTTTGGGCTCATATACAAATATTGAAGGGTCTTATTCATCATCTGCAAAAAGCAACCCTTTTTGCATTCTCAAGCAAAAGAAACCAAAAGTTATAAAGAAACCGTAACTACTTGTAGTGACTGTGCATCTGATGCATTCTCTGAAAACAATTAAGCATAGCTCAAGCGACATAAGCACAATGCATGTAGGAGAATTTTGTTTATTTCTATTTGATTATTAAGAATTGTGGGCACAAATGAAAGAGACAGTGTGATTTTCATTTATTAGTAGAAGAAATGTACCCTTTTTTCCTTATACATTTTTTAAGAAAATGTATAGAAATATAAATATGTGAAATGTGAAATATTCGAACCTAGTAAGTTATTCAATTTAGATAAGGATGCCACGTTGTTGGGAGACAAAAGAGTCTCCACCCAAAATCTATGTGAGAGTGTGACGGATATAAAATGCAGAATAAATCTAGCAATAAGTACAACAATTTCATTATCATCTTGAAGATTGGGTCCTTTTACTTTGTCTGGGAGAACAATCTTTTAAGTAGATTGCTTCTCTTTGGGCCTATTTAGTTAAGGGTGAAAGTGAGGAAGTGAAGAAGTGGTAATAATTCCCTTTGGAACTTGGGAATTGGTTAGTAAGTTTTCCGGTGTTTTAGATATTGTTGGGAAGTGTGGTTTGAAAAGTGTTACGTCCTTTTCAGTGTTTGGATGGTAATGTGAAAGTGAAAGTGAAAAAGTTGACCACAAAGTGAAATCACATAGAGGGGGAGTGAATAGATGACTAGCTAATCTAATGGTCAATAATGCGAAATTAAAACTTATTAATGCAAACTAAAACTATTTGAACTAAACACCACGTATAATACAAGAGTGTAGCCGGATTCCCCGTGAAGGACTCTGGACTAACTCCTCAAGATTCCTCTAAATAAGAGTTGAGGTGCCGCGTTGGCTCTCTTGGTTGAATACAAGTGTTGGCAAACAATCCCCAAGCATAAAACAGTTAAGCACACAATATATCAAGCATATAAAGATAAAAACAATATTAGCAAGTAAGATATAAAGACAAGTAAGAGATAGAGAGAGCAATAGCAAACACGAGAGATTTGTTTCGAGGTTCGAGCACACTTGCTTTACGTCCCTGCCTTCAACACTATGAAGGATTTTCACTAAAATCGATCCCACCGGATCACTTGGTGCTGCAACACCTACAAGCTCTTTGGACTCTCTAGTCCCTCTCTTGTTCCTGTAAAAACACACCGCAAGCCCACTAGCTTGCCGAGGCCGCACCTCAAACAAAGAGTTCACACGCGAACTCGAAACACCGCGAACCCGCAAGTCCGCCTCCTCAAATACAAAGATGGAACTTTGGTGATCACAACACTTTGATCACCTAAAATCCTCTCACACCAAATATCCCTATAGGTAGATATAGCAATGGATAGCTCAAGTGTTTGTGTGAGAAAACTAGGATTGAAATGGTGGAGGAAAACTCAAGAAATCACTTTTCAATACACTCTTGAAAATCTCTCTTTTTGATATGACAATTTTGGCTCTTAAATAAGTGGAGATAAACACCTAATATAGTTGAAAAAACTGGCTCAAAACCCACTTAAAATCTTAGCTCCAACAGCCCCACAAAGCCCCCCCCCCCCTTTTTATAGGCTAGAGAAACTAGCCTTGGGGCAATTTTTCAGCCCTGACGGCTGTCGGTCGACCGCCAACGGTCAGATTTCTGACCGTTGGAGCCTCGGTCGACCGGCCGGTCGACCGTGACCTGGATACAGAGAGCAGGCTCTCTATCCGGTCGACCGCCCGATCGACCGGAGCCTTTCCAGAGAGCAGAGCTCTCTGGACGGTCGACCGTCTCGGTCGACCGGCCCTCTAGCCAGACTGGCGTGCACGTCTGTGCACGTCGGTCGACCGAGTCGGTCGACCGACTCCCAGCTCGGTCGACCGGTCCGATCGACCGGCAGAAGCCAGGACAGGTTATTTAAAGGATTAAAAGGTTGACTTTTTATCTAAATTAAAATCCCATAAATTCACGAAAAATCTACAAAAATAGTTTCAGTAATATACTCTGATAATCAAGCATGTTTGAGTAAAATTAAGACATGTTACAAACAATTTGAACTATTTTTGTAATTTAGAAATTTTGGCTAAAAATAAAATCTGTATTTTTTCAAAATAGATTTTTCCAAAACTTCTCCAAATACAAAAACTAGATATTTTAAACACTTTTAAAGCATGGTGTGTATGGATATGATCCACTACACATAAATGATGAAATATCTATGTTTTTGACAATAAGCACTAAATATGATTTTGGTTATAACATATATACTTTGAATTCCAAAAATCAAACCGGTATTTTTCTAAAAGAAAACTCTTTTATATTTTTCCAAAATAAAAAAAATTCTTTTATGAAAACACATCTAAATCAAGAGTGTGTGTATATGGTATACTTGAGCAATCCACTAACTATTCTATCCTTTACATTTTAATCTAAAACAAAATCTAATAAAAACAAACCTAGACACAAGTCTTGATCTTGAAGTCTTCACTTGAAGTCTTCTCATCTTCTTGACTTGGTCCAAACTCGATCCAAAGAGCTAGACTCCTCTTGAGTACTTGATGTGGTCTTGATGCATAGGCTCTTGAATCAAACCGTGCTAGCTCCAAAACTTTACTTTAAATCCTTTGTTGAAGTTAAACACCAACTAAGATCTTGATCATAAATCTGAGACTAATTAAACACAAGATCATTAGTACTATAACTACATGAGTTGATCATCATCAAAACTAGAGTGATGGGCCTTTGGGCCAACAATGCCCAAAGGCCCATCACAAAGTTGACCGCAAAATAATATTAAAATAAAAATTAATTAAGAAAAATAAAAAAATGAATTATAATTAGAATGCAAGTGAGATTTGCATGATCAAAAAATTAACTGTTTAGTGCTACAACTTATTACAAATAAGATTTATATGACCACAAAATTAACTGTAGCCCTCTGAAAGTGAGGAAATGGTTGTGTAAAAGAGAAAAGAGAAAAGAAAGAGGGGTTTTCTTATTTTTCTTTTCCAGTATTTGGATAGATAGGAAAGTGAGCAATTATACTCCCCATTTCCGTACTTCCGCCCACTTCCTTGCGGCCAAACACGCCCTTTAAGTAAAATAGAGCCTTCGAATTAGATTGTATGATGTCCAGCTTGTAGCTTTAATATCATCGGATACTATAGTTCGACCATGATTTAAAATCTAATACCGGCCAATGGTTTCTAAAGTCAATGTTGTCAATATCGTCTATCAATAATGATAATATAAACTATATATCGACAATATCAGTTTTAATATTGATCAATATTATAAAATTAAAATCGTATTCGATATATCGAGGCCTTATATGAAATTGTCATTGTACATTAAAATTGACTGGTAATTGAAATCACAATATTGATATATGTGTGTGTGTGTGTGGGGAAATAGAAAACAGACACACAATTATGTTTGGATTTTTTTTTTGCTAAATAACTCAACTGCTAACAGAATTTACTGACGATTTCAGGGAGCTAACACGTGGTCTGACCGGGACCACGTCGGGAGAGAAGAAAAATCCATGAGATGGTGTTCAACCGGTTATCTTGAAGAGCACTGTGCTCTAATTGTCTCAGGCCAACAGTGAGGCAATAATTATGCTGTTGATAAGGTTGAATTGATTGAGAGGGAAATCAAATATTATGGTGATAAAGGAAGCCATATTTCACTAAGAAATAATTCGCCACAGGCCCTCTGGATAAAACTAGAAACAAATGGAGCAAATTTTTTCGACACTGTTGATGACACCCTAAAAAATTTCTATTTCTAATGGTGAGGACAAGAATGCTACGCGTCTGGCAGAGAAATCAACAATCATTTTAAAAAAAAAAAAAAAAAAATCGCCATGGACCCTAAAATGGTGACAGTGTTTCTAAAATTTGGTGAAAAGGTCAAGATGATGTTAGCTGGCCCATGGTTGTCCAATTTTCATTGGAATGTGTAGAATCATTTTTCTTATTAAATAGTGTGCAGTGATCTTGAATTATTATTAATTATTATTTGGTGAAGCTTAGGATTAAAACAATGAATAAAGTTTGGCGAAAAGTTTTAACAAAGGGTTTCTCAATTGCGTCTTTGTAATGATTTCATGTCGTGCTAATTTTCATATATATATCTCTCAATTAATACTAGTGATTATATTTTGGTTTTCTTTTTTGTGAAGCATGAAATTGGTTGTTTGCTTGAAGTTGATTGCCGTCGCGTGTTGCACTTTGATTCTTGAGGCATCCACGCCTGTATTATTCTTTTTTTTTTTTTTTCCTCCTCTTTTTTTTGGGTCTAATTCAATCTTGTCTCAATTGGTTGGGTGTTCTCCATGTATTTGTTGTCTTGAAAAAGATTGTGATAAAGACAGTTGAGCTACTTTAGAGATGAGATTCGCCCATCAATACTCAATAGTTTCAAGTAATTAACAAGCCCATGTATTCCTTGTTGTTGTCAGTGCTAAAGATAAGGGTATGTCGGATGTGGTGGAAAATGGGTTAGAAATTAGGGTTTGTTGTCTGACTTTTATGTGGGTATCGTCGGCTTTTTCACACTGAGTTATTTGTTTGATAAGAAAAAAAATTTAAAAAAATTGTGTCAGTTTTTCTCTCTAGGCTGTTAGTATTTTTTTCTCTCATCATGATTTTTGACTGCTGTCAAAGTCTATTTTTTCCCAATAAAGTCCTGATAATAGTCAATTTTCTGTGAGCGATTTTTCTTGCCAAATAAGCCCTGAGACTAACTCGCAACTCAAAGTTTGATTGCAGATTTTTTTTAAATTAACCCCTAGACTTTGGGGGGGGGGGGGGGGGGGGGGGGGGGGGGCGGTGGTAGCGATAAACTATCAGTCTCTTTGTAAACTATCTTTTAGGTCTCCAATCTCCATGCCCTGAAATCTGTTTTCTTTGAGATCCTAAATGTTTAAAGTTGCGAGAGAACTTACGTTCAAGTTCACATTTTGAAACCTAATAATTAGAACATTTGAAATCTAACAAAAATTGGTTTGTAAGGATTTTTAAATGTTTAGATCATAATCAAATGACGTTGGATCAAGAATTTGTATGTCTAAAAACATAAATCTAACCAACTCATTATTTTCGGCCGTCTATTTGAGCTGCTTGATGTATGAGCAAAAAATATTCAAAGCATTTGATTTTTATTATTATTTATTTTAAATAATATATATCAATTTCAACTGAGTGGATCTTGTATTTGAATGTCGGATATTGGTATTTGAGAGAGAGAGAGAGAGAGGACTTGTGTGTGTAGAGATAGAGACTTGTGTAGCTCTGGAAGTGAATGGAGCAGAGTGGATCATTCACAGAAATAGTATATGGTGAGATTTTAGACGGTCTTTTTTGATTGTAATCTAAATACACTTACTAAGAGCACTTTTTTCATATCTTAAATTGTTGGATTACCCCTTGTCAATAATATAATATTTCAAGGGCTGGGCTTCACACCCAAACCAATTCATAATGCAGCCTACTTAATTGGTCAATCTTACGCGCCTATCTCAGTTCACATGCATTTAACCAAACAAATCATATTAGATTTTAAATTTTGCTTCTAATCATGTGAACAAGTTTGAAAAGCAGCAAAAATGAGCGACGCATGCAAATTTGAGCCTATATATAATAGAACCTTTGTAAAATCTCAAAGGCCAAAATTTTGCACACTTGTCATGTTTTGCTACTTCTAATCTTTTCCTATATATAATAGAAAGAACATGTGATGCACATTGAGATTTTTTTTTTTTTTTTTTTTTTTTAACCTCCAAAAAAAAGTCAATCTAAATGTGCATCACATGTTCTTTCTTTCTGTTATGACAAGGAACTTTCAGCTTGAATGTTATGGAGCAGTATTCAAATTATGATTGATTCCACAAAATGTATTTGCGTGTTTTGTGTACCATGTACACCTCGTTTGGTTTGGATTCAACCGTGATTGATGTGTTATTTAAATTTTCAAGTAGAAAGACTGGTTCATGTGTTACTGACTCGTGACAACCACCAGCTTCATCACTTATCAAGATTATGTTTTTATAAGTCATACTAGATCTCGAACAGTCAAATTAGCTCCGTCGATGGAGAAGTGCGTGAGTTTTCAGAGAATGGGCTGTCCACTGATTTCTATACTGCTTTTACTACACCTGGGCCTAAGGACGAATTCCTCTAGCGTCTATTGTCTAATTGGGCTGGTTCAAAAGCCCGTCACGCTAGTTTGGAGCCTTGTTGCCGGCGATCTAGGCCTGGCCCAAAAGACTTCGAGCTGGGCCTTGCTGCAGCTTTTATTTTTATTTTTATTTTTCCCAAGTGAACAAAACAGTAGAAACAATAATTAAGTTTTCCGCAAGAGTAACGATGTAATGAATTGTTAGCAAAGGAGACAAATTAAAAGTAATAGCGAGATCGCAGTGAAGACATTTGTGTTTAGGGCGTGTTTGGCAGGCCGGAAACGTAAAAAAATTCACTGTTGGAGTGGCCCCTCTCTCGGGTTTTACAAAAATGTGTTTGGTTGCATTGTTTGCGAGAGGGAGAAAAAAAGGTGTGGGTCCCACGCTGCAGGCTTTCACTCCTCGAGGGCAAAAAAAATATTTAGAAAATTCACTGTTTGGATAAAAATGAGTAATTACACTGATGCTCAGTTTAGTCATTCATTTTACAACGGATCAAACATGCCTTTAATGATACGACAGAAAAAAAAATATATTATGCGTTTTCCATCGAGTTTAGTTCTAGAAATCAAACTAAATATAATAATTAGAGTTATTAGACATATTTCCCATCATGAGTAGTTAATAGGGGGGAACTCACTGATTTGTCACATATTTACAACTTGACAGTTATTCATTGGCCAGCTTTGTGTTTGGAAAATAAAAATAGATGTACCGTGAAAAGTGCTATTTGATAATTTTTTTTTTTAAAAAAAATTTGAGATGGAAATTATTTAGTTTAGGCCAAGGACTACTGCCATTTATGGACAGACAAAGGAAAAAAAAAAAAAACATAATTGTAGGACATATCACATTTTAATTGTAGGACAAACTTAGGTGCATATTTCTAAGACTAGTATCCAAAATTGCATATGCTCTGAACTTAGACATCTAAATAACATCTTGTTAAGGTTTGACTGCAAATTCATGAACTAACAAAGAATTGATCAGAAACACCTAATAACATCCTAGAATTTTACAAATTTCTAGAAAGATGTCTATGATTTGTCAAAAAAGTGCGATTTTTTATACTCTAATTTCATTGTTATCTCTTTAATGAAACAGAAGAATGCGTATATATCTTTATCTTGATATATGAAATCTGGATCTTGATCGATGTGAACAGTCTACTTCGGAGACACATCTCAACTCAAATGTACATCTTTCAGTGTGGCACAATTTGCATCCTTGTCTATGCCTATGTGGACTCACTTTCAAATCATGCTTTGGTTGGATTTTTTGAATTGAGAGGACTGCTGTTTTTGA
This sequence comes from Agave tequilana, assembly GCA_038442645.1. NCBI lineage: Eukaryota > Viridiplantae > Streptophyta > Magnoliopsida > Asparagales > Asparagaceae > Agave > Agave tequilana. Next base: position 61,444 of record JAVJIF010019154.1, on the reverse strand, counting down.
TGACTCGGGCACTTGAGTTTGCTTTTACAATTAGGATGGTGAATTTTGTGACAGTTACAAATATGAGTGCCAATAATTTCATGTTGAATCTTGCCCCAACTTTTTGACTCGTTTTGGGTTGAAAATATTACCTCATCAACTTCCTGTCATACGTAAGTCAAGATATTGATTCTGACACTCTGCATTATTTGCTTGTTTGGCTTTTAATTCATTTCAGTTTTTGTAGTGATCAAAATTTGATCACGAACGTGACGATGACATATGTCTAAGCTACTAAGAGTTTTTTTTCGAGACATTCATAAGTCCTTGAATCCATTCCCGGATCATTCGGCTCTTCTAACCTTCTCGGAGCTTTCCCTGTTCCGAAGACACCCAAATCCAGAGTTGTTTTGAGAAAGAGATTCAAACTCTACCTTGAGAAGCAATTCACCGGTACACCAAGCCGATAAGCTTCTTCTTTTCTTTTTCGTACACACCATCAAAAATAAGCTCTGAACCCCAAGGCCAAACCTCACCCTCTAAAAAAAAGGGAGCAGCACAAAATCAGATCACCTGATTCAGTGGGAGCAGGAGTCATACCCGTCACCCTCAATGGCGACACCATGCCACGACGACTAATGTGATGCACCTTCCAAATCCCGAGAAGAGAGAGCTTGGTCACTATTTCCTCATCTTCCTCCCTCTCTTTCCTCTTCCTCCATTTGATGAAAAGAAGAAATGACAATATTACGACACAGAAAAAAAAGAAAGAAACTAAGGTTTCGAAGCAAGAGTTTTTTTTTTTAATAAAGAAAACAGAAGATGTTTCAGAAGATATTTTTCTCCCACAGATCTCCCTCTATCTATAGACTGACGAGAAGCACAACCGTCTCCAATTCAAATTTCTAATCCTCGAAAAGTCGGCCCACGTTCCGAGATTTTCGGTCAAAAGAAATGACAGAAGATCAACTTTCACCGCTATAACACGAGGCCCTAACAATGATACTAGGATTCGAAGAGATCCATGACTGAACCTTTTAGAAGATCCAATCGCCCGATGTGACAACTGTCAGCCAGCTGTGCAACCATCAATTAATTTAAGAAGATCCACAGTAATCTGAAGAGATCCGTCATACAATCATCTTCATGCAAGCGCCAAGATGAGTTTAAGACATTAAAGACTCCTTCCAACCAACTTCGATTCTCTGACTTCCCTTCCACAGGCTCCGATAAGATAAGCGGAGAAACAAAGTTGGTTAGAACGAGTCTTTAGCGCCTTCAACTCATGAAACGGAAGCGGATTCCTCTCAAAAGAATTCAGCCTTGGAAAGAAACTAGAACTCTGAAGCGGATTAAAGCTTGCAAGTTCACTTCCTTTGCTTTTTGGCCCACCTCAACCTTTTTGTGATGAAACGAAGCACGACGCTATTATGACACCACAAAGAGCGCATAATCCCCTCTTAATTACTACTAATCACCCACTCGCATAGATGATCCATGCGATCCCTAACCCAATTACATGAGCCTAATAAAATACAGAAGGACTTTTATCGTTCCATCTTTCTTCCGGCAGAAAATCTTCTCATGTCCAATATTGCTTCGAAAACCTTGAAATTCAATGAGAAATTAGGATACGTGTTCCCCCTTTCTTACTCTCTACCTCTACGAATCAGATCATTGTGGTTTATAGACTAATGATCTGATTAACATCTTGCCTCAACTGAGTTCAATCTCGTCCCCCACCCTAATTAAATCTAATGCCTCCCTAACCAGGAGCGGATCTACGTAGAGCCCGTATGGGCAGGATTTTAAAATATTTGTAGATATAAAAGATTTTTATGCCTACCTCAAGTGGTAAGATTTTGTAATAAGTTATTGAAAGTCATAGGATCAAATTCAAGACCTGATATATGTCTTATTTCTATCACTTTTACTTTATTTTATTGTGCACACTAAAGTTTTACTTTAGTTTTCTAATTGCAGCTAACTTCTAAAGTCACCCTTTTTAAACAATTGGAATCTTAAAAGACTCAAGTAATAGGGATACTTAGATTGTTGGCACATGCATAATTAAATTTGGAGACTGTACAAATTAAGAATGTAAAAGTGAGGGACCTATCCGGATTTTGAAACCGGCGGTTCGATTCCTCCACAGGAGAAAGTAGAACCGGACCGAGACCGTTGGGTTTTGGTTCCGAAACCGAGACAATTTTATTGTATTTTATTTTTTTAGCTACTCGACGGCCCGAGGCGGCCGGCCCGGCCCGGCCCGGCCCGTTGCTGCCAAAATGATAGAACTGTTCATGATGTTTTCAGGTGGATACAATCGAACAAAGAATTTTTTGCAAATTTTTTTTTTTTTTTTTTTGACAGTTTACCCTATTTATTATTCTGTTAAACCTAAATTACTAGTTATCTTATTATTTGATTGTCCATTATTATTATTTTTATAATTAGTTTTATTTTCAATTTTTTTTGTGCTAATTAGATTCCATGCTAAACAATAATTCTTTCTGTTTTGTTCTTTTTTTCGCATCTGGCTTTACTAGGACATGTTTGTTTCACCGCAAAACGTTGCAAATCGTAAGTTGTAAAACTTCTTTTTCATTTTCAGCTGTTTATTTCGTTGAAAAATAAGTTACAAAATGCAACTCTCATTTTCCCATTAACAGTTGCTACAGTTAAATTTATGATCAATTAAATCTCACTTTTACACCCACATTTTCTCACTTGCAGTTGCTACAGTTAATTTTGTGGTCATGTAAATCCCACTTGTAGTTCAAAGCAGTTACTTGATAATATATAATTTAATATTATTAAATATTTAATATTTATAATAGTGTTCAATTTCTTATTTAATTATTTAATTATTTTATATTTTAATCTTTAGTTTTTTATTATTTTTAATATTGTTTTAATATTTAATGTTTTACTATTTTTAATTTAATATTTTTATTTAATATTGTTATTTAATACTTTATTATTTTATTAATACTTATGCCAATTTTATTATTTTATTTAGAGTTAATATTTTATTAATATAACAATATTATACTTTAATATAAAATTACTATACATTTAATTATTTATTTTTTAATATAAATAATTACTTTATTAATATTATAATATATTTTATTATTATATTAATATTTTATTATGTTAATATTGTAATAATAATTAATTAAAACAACATTATAAATTATAATTATATTTTTTTGTTAATTTATATTTTTATAATATTACAATAATCTTATAATAAGATTTAATATTATATTAAATTTTTAAGTATTTTTAATATTATAATATTATAACTATATTTTATTATTTTTCTTGAGATTTTTAATATTTATGTTTTATTAGTATTCTTAAAATTTTATTAATATTCTTTAGATTTTATTTTTATTTAGTTAATATTTTAGTAATATTTTACTAATTATACTAATATTTTATTAATATTATTGTTATAAATAAAATATTAAGATTATTAATATTTTATCTTAAATTTATTAATACAATTAAATTTGTAATAGTAAATTTAATTTAATAGTATTTATAATATTTAAAGCACTGCTACAGTTAATTTTGTGGTCAATTTTTTCACTTACACTTTTACATTACCAACCAAACACCGTAAAATACAATATACTTTCTCATTTACACTTTCAGTTTACCAATCAAACACCGTAAAACATAATATACTTTCTCATTTACACTTCACTTTATCAACCAAATACCGTAAAATACAATATATTTTCTGTGCTATAGTTTACTTTTTTTCATTCTTATTTTACGACTTATGACTTGCAACGTTTTGTGACGAAACAAACAGGCCCTAAATCTAATGGCATCAAGACAACTAACTGCCAAAGGAATAGTATTAATTGTGTCCCCGTGAGAGGGAAATTTTTTTTCTCACCACAATTTGCTCACCGCGAGCGCGGGAAGCTGTCCGAGCGGTGGGACCTGCCCCGCGCTCGCGGTGAGCACATTGCGGTGAGCGAAAAAGAACCCCTTGAGAGGTAATCCGAAGGTCCAAGTTGCGAAGGCTCATCAAGCCAAAGTATTATTATTACTCCACTTTTGAATTTTTAATAACTAGTCTAACTAAATACTCAAAATTTTCAGTTATCTCAACGAGTTTGATAATTAGTATGTAGTTGGGGATAATGTTTTTTAGTATTTAATCAAAAGGTTTTCTTGTGGCTGTTTTTTGGATCTATGGAGCACGGAGAGAATGTAACAATAGAATTTTTAATAATTTGATCAGATATCCAAATCAAATTATACATCTTTCCTCTGCTTTCATTTTTTACTGGAATTTTCTCGTCTCAAGCAGAGCGAGTGAGATGATGGCGCGGACGATGGGCCAGTTTTCAATAGATAAGGGCTCTAATGATTTATCGGAGGGTTCGTCGGGTGAGAGACATGACTCTGAGGCATGTGACCCAAGTTGATACGAGACTCTGGTTTTGTTGACTCTGGACTTCTCTAATTTTTGTTGCATCTGTATGCTAATTGTCATGTTTTGGATTTTTTTGTGCCCACGGTGCATTTGTGTTGTGTCTTCTCAGTATTTTTTTAAAAATAAAATTTCACAAAACACAGAGACCTCTCGGGTTCACCGTTTTCTCTTTAGATTTAAAAAAAAAAAAAAAAGGAAATTCGGAAGCTTTCTGTGGAAAAAGACGAGAAAACAAAAGGGAGCAAAGTGGGTTGCATGTTCACGTGAATTGCCATTCACGTGTTTCTCATTGTGCCGGTAAAAAGCGAACGGCTTTAGAGCTTTAGGGCATCTCCAACCACCCCCTCCATTTTGGAGTGTACTTTCACTCCAAAATGGAGGGTTCAACAAAAACTTCTCCAACCATCACTCCATTTTTTCACTCCAAATGGAATATTCTCTACATATTTTATTATTATTATTATTTTATTGTATCAAATTTTAATTATCAACATATTATATGATAATTTAAGTAAATTGCGTAATACTATTAAAATATTTTAAAATGTATTTAACTTTTTAATAATTTTATATAATATTTAATATTTAACTTTAATAATTAATTAATATTTTTATTTATGAATTAAGAAACTAAATAAAATATAAAATTATAAAATATTGAATTAAACAAAGTAAAATTATAAATTTAAAAACAAATAATTAAAAAATTAAAATATAAAAACTAAATAAAATACAAAAATATAAAAACTAAAATTTAAATTAACTTTCAGTGCTGGGTGCTACAGTAAACTAAATTTAAATTTAAATTTAAAACTAAACTAAAATAAAAAAAAATCTAAATTTAAAACAAAAAATCTAAATTTAAAACTAAACTAAAACTAAAATCTAAATTTAAAACTAAAACTAAAATAAAACTAAAACTAAAATATAAAACAAAAAATCTAAATTTAAAACTAAACTAAAATTAAAAAAAAAAAAAAAAAAAGGCACCCGGCATTTTGCCGGGTGCTACAGTGCTGCGCCAATTCTGGCGCAGCACTGTAGACCCGGCAAAATGCCGGGTACGAAATGGCGTGGGGTTGGACCCCACGCCATTTCTTTGCAAGCCAACCCACGCTATTTTTAGCGTGGGTTGGAGATGGCCTTACAACGTGGGTCCCCCACCCTTTAACGGATCCTTAACAGTCATCCAACAAGTTGTACGCCCAACGAAGAAAGCCTAGTGTTTTTGGCACAAAAGAAGAATGAAGAGTGCTCGCCCTCTTTCAAAACGAAACGACTCCTAAATTTTTCTTGGCCGCACTTTTATCATGCACAAAAAGATCAGAGCAGCAATCTCGCAAAATTTTAAGGGACCTTTTTCTTTTAATTGTTTGAATGAGAAAATATTGTTTAAATTGAATTGATTCTTTTTGAAGAGAGGACCTGTGCAAGGTACTTGGAGAGTGAGGCAATGGAGCTCGGTGATTCGATAATCCGATCTAACTTGGATATTTGATTTCTCAACTTACTGAATTGTTTATTATATAATATACGAATTCTACAACACGGGTTTCGAACCTTGCGTCTTGGCACTGCAGTGATGCTGGGACGTGGGACGTGGGCCTTGAGCTATGCGTCTTAATCAATGCAGCGAAGTGGAGACGCGGACTTCGAACTCAAGCTTAGATGCGGGCTTTGAGCCCTGCGCGCATAAATGGCTATGATTAGTCTTGCGTCTTGAGTGCACACTCTGCCCTCTGATGACTTATCCACAGTAATTTTTAGACAGTCTACAGGATCCCTTCAAAGTTTTCAAAATTTCGCGGTTGACTGCGATATGTTTCGAAATACTTTAGATTTTTTTCTTCTAGCAGCAAGCTTTCGAAACTGGACTGATAATCTTTTGAGATTATATATTTGCTTATGTATTGCTGTTGTCTAGTTTCCCTAGTTCAATGTAGGGCGTGTTTGGATGTAAGGAATCCGAGTGAAGTGAGGAAGTGGGGAAGTATAATTGCTCATTTCCCTATCTATCCAAACACCGGAAAAGGAAAATAAGAAAACCCCCTTTTCCTTTTTTCATCTCTCTTTTACACAACCATTTTCTCACTTCCAGAGTGCTACAGTTAATTTTGTGGTCATGTAAATCTCATTTATAATAAGTTATAGCATAAAACAGTTAATTTTTTGGTCATGTAAATCTCACTTGCATTCTAATTACAATCTATTTTTTATTTTTCTTAATTAATTTTTATTTTAATATTATTTTGCGGTCAACTTTGTGGTCAACTTTTCCATTTTCACTTTTCATTACCATCCAAACACCGGAAACGACAAAACATTTTCCAAACCACACTTCCCAACAACCATCCAAACACCAGAAAACTTACTACTCATTTCCCTTTTTCCTAAAGGAAATAAATCTTACTTCCTACTTCCTCACTTCACACCAATTCCTTAAATCCAAACAGACCCGTAAATAATATTTTTTTTTCTTCTAAACATAAGTTATATCATATTGTTTAATATCACAAAAAATACAACAACATTTTTTAGCGTGAAATTCTTGCAAATTATTACGTGCTTCTTGATTAAAATTGATATATTTGAGGAGAATATTAGATGTAGATAATCTGAAACTCAAATCTGATTTGATTATTGAAAAAATACCCTATATATTTATTAACGGGCCAATCTGGAAACTAATGTGCCAATTTAATGAACAAATCCGTTTCAAACAGAGGATTCAAATTTCAAAATTTTGAAAATTTGAATTTCTTATTTCTGCAAGGCTGAGGATGCATCCATTTGGAGCCGGCCAGGATGGACGCTTCACGAAGACCGAGGCGGTTCATACTCCAAAAAAAAAGGTACTATCGTTTAAGGTTTGGTTCTCAAAAGAGGTGGGGGATTTTGAATTTCCGCCCATTATTTGAGGACCCGCAAGGTCGAGGGGTGACCATTGGTTGCAGGCCAAAATGGACAGCTCATAAGAACAGAGGCGGTGACAGCTATTTGCACAACGTCGTCACTGCGGAGGTTGCTATTGGTGTGGCCGTTGATGGGGGCAGGTTAGGTCGCCATGAAAGTGGTCGATGATGTGGCCAGATCTGGGCCGAGGTGGCGAATCTGAGCGAGGAGTTTTCTCCGCCAAAGCGTACGAAAGTATGTATCTATGCCGGAGGTGAGAAGGGGGTTACCGGTCGGTCGATCTCCGATGGTGAGGAGCTGATATGTAGTGGGACCGGGGCGGGTAAAACTCTAAGATCCGTGGCTTGGCCCATGGAAAGTTAGTGGGGGTGACCGACCAAGGAGGGTTGATTTTGAGCGGGGTTGTCTAGCCGAAGGTGCTTGGATTGTGTGCCGCAGTTACAGTGATGGAGTTTGTCACAATCGGTGGTAGGGGTTTCAATGTCGACATGTGCGAAGAGGAGCCGCTGGGGATGAGGCAGCGTGAGGAAGTCTGATAGTGTGTCAATGGACATTTTCTTTTTTCCTTTTCTTTTGCTTTTGTTGGAGCAAATTATGTGTGAGAAATGTTTGTATCCTTAGTGCTTGAGTATGTTTCATTAAACGCTTATTAATGAAACGTCGGGGGACTTTTTGCCTCACGATTTTATTTCAAAGAAAAAATTTAATGAACAAATCAAGTAAACAAGGTAGTTATTCAAGAAGATTTAAAGGATGATATTATCTTCATGCATGACAAGGATGTTAGGTATATGTTTTGTATTATGCACGTATACATGGTTATTGGATTTGTACTGTATTTGGACTGGGTTTTATCCAATACGGGTACATGAGAGTTTGGTGATTGAGTATGAGCTAATATCTCTTCTAATCTGTGTGGAAAGGTGTGTGAGCGATAAAACCTGTTCAACTGCTGTGTTTGTAGTTGAGGACTTGATTACGGTGCTTGCAGTTGAGGGGAGAGATGTGTAGGATTCTAGTAAACTTGAAATTGATTATATCCAAATCTTTCTCTTGTGTTATTGATCTTCTTTCTCGTGTGTGATTGAGTGTTTTGCATCGGATAATCTGCAACAGCAGTATCAAAGCCGCGGTGGAGTGATCGGCTGCGTCAGGGTAGCGCAAGGTGACAAAGTTCAGTTATGCCATTCCTAGGTTATGCATGTGTTGTGAGTTGTTTAGTTGCTTGAATTACTTGAATTCGAGCCCAACAAGACCCTCTAACATTGAGCCCAACAAGGCGTTGATGTCTGGCCTTCAATCAAGATGGAAAATGATGCAGCATATGCCTAGGCAAAAGGCGAGGCCATGTGGCCGAGTGGCGCACACCCCTCCTCATGATGAGGAGGTTTTGCAGTTCGAATCCTCCGGAGCTCTATCGCGTAGGTAATGTTGGTAAGTTCCCCCCCAAAAAAAACCCTCCGATGATCCCAAAAAAAAAAAAAAAAGCCTATACAGAACGGAAAGTTCACATAATCCTAGACGACCACCAAATTTGCAAATCATGGCGGAATGTGGCATAATATCAGAATCAATATGTAAATGGTTATCACATTCAACTGTTTCTGTCGAGATTAGGGACAGGAGAGAAGGAAATTGGTACATAAGAGAGGAACAAAAGGGAAGATAGCAAGGATATATCTCACAAAGGCCCATATTTATAATAAACGGACAACATGATGTAGGAAGTCAAGGCAGCAGCGGCAGCAGAAGATCAAGATTTAAAAATAAGGCAGACACAAGTCTCGGTCAACCACCCGGTCGACCGGCCAGAAAGCAGAAAAGAGACCAAAAAACTGAGTCTCTTAGCCGGTCGACTAGCAATGAAAATTTGACTAAGTGGTCGACCGCCCGGTGGCGTATCAGCTATTTCAGATTCTGTTTAGGATTTGATTTTCGGGTACGTTTTGAATTCCAATTTGTTTCATTTCTTTTGTTTAATTCTAGTTTTCTAGTTAGATTAGACTTCTACTTTAAAGCCTATTTAAGGCTATTGTAATTTTATTTTTAGTATCTAAGTTTTAATTAATAAAATTGAGTTTTTCTCTCCAATTGCTCGTGGATTCGAGTTGTTTATCTTTCCTCGTGGATTCGAGTTGTTTTCATTGAATCAAGTATTATCCTATCTGAATGTATCCTTTAGGGTTCGTTGGCGCTAGAACGAGATATAACCGGCGTCGTTCGCTTCCTTATCTGCGTTAAGTGGTATCGAGTTTCGACAACTTCTGACGATGCTAGGAGAAGACGATGGTTTGCAACGCCTTTACACAAGGATGGGCACTGTTGAAGGAGACATCTGCACTATAAAATCTACCTTGAATCCTATGGTGCAAGAGATTAAGAAGTGTCTCTCAAGATTGATGACCAAACTCTAACTGATAGTATGCACCGAAGCAAACATGATCGTCAATCAACTCAACTTCCACCACAACAACCACCATCACAACTAAAACATCCCTATGGAATTTTCAATATAAAGATCTTTCTGATGAGAAAGAATTGAACAAACCCTTCTATCAAGAAGATGACTTCGAAGATAAGGCTTACGGGTGAGATCATTGACGGATGTTCTATTCTAACCTTAACAAGTGAGGAAGATTTTCTTTTTCTAATCATGATAGGACAAGAGATAATTCAAGTCCCAATGAATATAAGATAAAGATCGAGATTTCTTTTTTTAGTAAGAACCTTGATATTGAGTCCTTCTTGGTTTGGATTTATGATGATGAAAAATTCTTTGATAAGTGTGTCCTGCGGAGAAACGTTGTTTCGAGCAGAAGATGCTATCAAGTTAGACCTTCATCTGAAATTGGCGGAATGTCTGAAATCTACACAAGATCAGTTTATTTACTAATTTGGAAGCTTTTAAAACAAAAATTATTGAATCGCAGGAGACGTAAGAGTGTGGTTTTGCCTGATGCTGTACCATTTGACATCAGAGCTCACAGAAAAAGGAGGAGATATAAAGGTCAGGAAGAAGAAACAGAATCCCTTTAAAGTTATTGCACCTCAAAGAGATGATCTATTTCAGAACAAGTCAAAAAGAACTCAAGTGCAAGCGAGGGGCTGTTGGGTACCGGAAGTGGTTGGAAGTGAGGAAGTGGGATTTTTTTTTTCTTTTGAAAAATGAGAATTTATGTTTTTTTTTTCCGGTGTTTGGATGGTAGTTGGGAAGTGTAATTGAAAAAGCGTAATGTCTTTTTCAGTGTTTAGTTGGTAATGTGAAAATAGAAGTGGAAAGGTTGGCCACAAAGTTGACCGTAAAATAATATTAAAATAAAAATTAATTATGAAAAAATTTGAACTGTAATTAGAAGCAAGTAAGAATTACATGACCACAAAATTAACTGTTTTGAACTACAACTTATTACAAATGAAATTTACATGACCACAAAATTAACTGTAGTACTTTGAAAGTGAGAAAATGATTATTTAAAAGGGAAAAGAGAAAAAGAAAAATGAGTTTTTTCCTTTTCCTTTCCGGTGTTAGGATGGACAGTGAAAGTGGGAAATGACACTTCTCACTTCCTCACTTCCGCCCACTTCCTTGAATCAAAGTAATGTATATGTGAGCTCAAAGGCAGGGAGATTTAATAGAAAAAGGATTGAAGTCATCAGTCACTAGCATTTGCTGTAGCTATCTAGGCTACAAGGAAATGTAACTTTGCTGTCTCTGAATTATGCAGGTAAGCTGTATATAGGCCACTGGCATTAGGGTGTGAGCATCGATCGATTCGGTTCGGTTTTTGCTAATTTTGTAAAACTGAACCGAACCGATTAGACTTAGTAACCGAACCGAACCGAATCGACTCAGTTCGGTTCGGTTTTTCGGTTTTTTCATTTAGGTCAATATATTGCCATCATTTCTTACATTTTTTAATCACCATTATATTATCATCTTTAATAATATAATTTCAAATATCCATTACCTAAATTAGAAATAAGAAAAAGATTCTAAGCTTAATGTGAATTGAAAATTTCATATTCTAAAACTTTTACACTGTATTTGAGCTCTTATATCAAAACTCATATAATTATTACTAACTTTTAATGATAAGAATGAAAAAAAGAACTATATTAATATAAATATTCTCAATTGTGATGGTGTACTTAATATTGCTTTCACATATTCAACATAAAAAAGATGGTATTACTAAAACTAATGAGATAAGGTTCCACCACTTTTTATTATGAATTATATGATTCACTAAATTGAATTTGAGTAGGGTAATATATAGGGTGAGAAATTCAGTTCGGTTCGGTCGATTCGGGTTTTGGAACACAAAACCGAAACCCGACCGAATTAGAGCGGTTCGGTTCGGTTCGAATTCGGGTTTCGATTTTTGTTCGGTTATTTCGGTTATAACCGAACTCTGCTCACCCCTAACTGGCATTGATACACAAGTCGAGTCTTAGTATCCTAAGTAGTGAGTATATGGACGCCAGATTTTCCAATCGTTCCTCAAATTCCAATAGTGGCCTAAGATGAAATGTTCATTAATACAACAAATTACTGTTGATACTGAAAGGAAACATGAATTTTAATTGCCTGAAACATCAAATTCATGTGTGGCTAGATTTGGGTTTTCTGGGGTTAAACATACATTTTACAACCTCATCTATATTTGGGCCAGATAATGGAAGTCTCTTTTCTTTATTTATTGTTTATTATTTATCTTCTTTCTGTTTTGGTAACAGGATCTGTATTAGGAAGGCCTGTCGAAATCTACTACAAAATATCGCCACATGAAAGCGTCTAAAAACATAACTGGTTAGCAGAAGAAACAAATCTGGGAGCTCACAATATCTGTGAACTATTCATTCCAGAAAATGACACTGGCGTGAAGTTGCGAGGGTCATTGTCGAAAAGAGTCCTATTCGACCTCCCAAAAGATCAACCCTAAATACAGCAAATTCACAGAATTATGTATCCGTGAAGAACACTACAGGGGCACAATAATGTAGATATGGACTTTTTGTTGTATATATGGTGTGTACAACTGTACAAGTGTAATGCACATCTGTATTTTCTTCACATCTGGGGTGTGTACCAAGTGTAGCCAGGTCACAAGACATATTATGTCAAAGGACACACAAGGGATCCTATATAATCTAGCATATCATGCAATCAAATGCATATACAATTCGATGATTGATTACTAAATGGTACAACCATTTGTGCTCAACAAAAATCACATGTATTATATATCTAAACGCGCTTTCAGAATATCTGGACGCGCTTTCAGAAGTTCAATATGATGAAAACTATTGGTTCACCAGAGTTCATCAATATACATGTCCGTGTTTCGACCTGGCAAACCTTGTGAGATAACAAACCCAGGTGACAGTTATGACCTTCCTAGATAGACAAAGATCAATTCTGTGATTTAGTACAGACCAAAAAATTTCAAATAGACTCAGCCCAATTTCATTTTGTGCTAGGATATGATACTGAAATAAGATATCAGCAGTTGTGACCTTCTCATAACATAGTCAATGGCCAAAAAGGGCCAATATTCATGAATTTATGCATGTAGCAAATATAACTCCAATGGACTAAATGAATATTCTATCACAAATGGCGTGACTCAAATTTTCCAGGATCTTCAACTCTCGAGCTAAGAAGATAAACACTCAAACTGGAACCCAAATAGCATACAAGATGTGAACTAAATACTTCTACCTGACTAAAACAAGCTTGTGGAGACATCCCAATAGAACTCTAAAGATAGATATATAAAATACCCCTAAACAAGAGGGCAAAAAGAGAAGAAACAGGAATACTCACCTAACACAGCTTTGTGATCATTTGCATAAGGACATGTATACAAATTACATGACCATGGATTGGTGTCTTACATTTCTTAATGAGAGGATAGTACCCAAAGAATGGATACAAGATTAATTTGCATATGTTTGGTGAATAAAGCAACAACGATAGCAGGTAGGACAACCTTTCATTTGGCAGCCTCCCACATCATAATAATTATAAAGAAGAATCTAATCTTATCATTGAATATTTTAAATCAGTCCATTTGCTGCGACTGTCTTTATAAATTTAAAAAATTACTCTATTATTCCGAATGGGCCCTGAGAAAATTTGTCACAACACATGATGACTCATGGCGTAATTAGTTAGGCAAACAATTCAACCTAAGCATCTGAAAGCATATGAGTCTGAAGCTTCATCACACAGAGACAAGTTCAAATTTATACTAATAAGAAATGTAGTGTAAGACACAGAATAAAGACTGAAACATAACCAAACTGATGGCTACAACCCACTTAAATGTTGCTTAGAACAGGTAGTAATCACAGTCATTAAACACAGGAGAAACATTAAAACATAAAACAGCAGGGAAAAAACAATAGAAACACCAAAAAATTACTTTTCATTGCTCTTCTTGTTGAGAATCTTGAGATGGTAGAGAATCTTGAGATGGTGGCAGCGACAGTGCTGGCAATGCTTGTGGCTGATCACCTTGCCATGCCCAAACAATGTCTTTAAGGGCTGGTCTGACGTCTTGATTCCACATATTTTGATACTCCAAGGTATCGCCATTGGTTTTCTTTATCTCAATAAGATGAAATGTTGGAGTCACCTCAAAGATTTCAGCATCAATAGCCAACACCCCTTTCCGACCTTCTTTTGCTCCCTCCATTTTTAACACCCCACCATCCTTCTTCTTCACTTTGAATCTAAGTCTCTTGGCAATCTCCTCCAACTTTGAGATAATGGTTGTAGCCGGTTTTGCAGAAGTAAACCTCGCTTCTCTTCTCCTCATACTCTCCTCAAATAAGCCTGAGAGATCAAAACCAGCTGACAGAGATATGATATCAAAAGCATTCAGATTCAAAGGTTTCACGATCTCTTGCTTCACGTCCACTGTGATCTCAGAAGAACCAAAGACTGCATTGACATCCACAGGAACTATTTCTTTTGCTTCGATTTCATTTCTAATCGACTTGTTATCAAATCCCTTTCTGAACCATGGATTCTCCATGATTTTTGCAATCGAGATCCTAGTAGCTGGATTCGGGTCAAGGATTCTCAATAGCAGCCTCCGTACATTTGAAGGGAACCAGTTGGGACATTTGAACTCGGCCTTCCCAATCTTTCTATACATCTCCATCAGGTTTGGATCATGAAATGGGAGGTAACCAGCCATGAGAACAAACAAAATCACACCACACGACCAAATATCTGCTTTAGAGCCGTCATACCCTTTCCTGTTGATGACCTCAGGAGCAACATAAGCTGGAGTTCCGCATGTGGTGTGGAGTAAGCCGTCTTGTCTCTTTGACTCAGCAAGGGCACTCAATCCGAAATCTGAAACCTTTAGGTTCTCATTCTCATCCAACAGGAGGTTTTCAGGTTTCAGATCACGGTGATAAACACCTCTACTGTGACAAAAGTCAACAGCGCTAATGAGCTGCTGGAAATATTTTCTTGCAACATCCTCCTTGAGTTTCCCTTTAGCAACCTTGTTGAAGAGCTCACCACCTCTGACATATTCAAGGACAAAGTAAATCTTGGTTTTGCTAGCCATGACTTCATAGAGCTGCACAATATTTGGGTGCCTCACCAATCTCATAACTGAAATCTCCCGTTTGATCTGATCTATAAGCCCAACCTTCAAGACCTTCTCTTTGTCAATTACCTTTATAGCAACACTCTGGGAAGTTTTGAGATTCCTTGCATAATAAACCTTGGCAAAGGTTCCTTGTCCCAACAATCTCCCTAATTCATATCTCTGCATCAAAATACTCCCTTTCTTATCTGTTCCCATTTCTTATGTCTTTTACACGCGCTATACTATGATACTCCTGCTTATAGTTCTATATCTTTTACAAGGCAAGATTTTTGCTGCAGAAGATTTCAACCGTCTTCCCCAATGTCGTGATCTACCACAAGAGGCTTTCTTGAATTTCCAGCCCCATTCTGAGTAGATGAACAGAGTGCAGGCTGGCAAAGATTATTAGTACCAATCTCATCAAGAATGAACAAGTGCAGCTCAAAAGGAGCTACAACCTCATTTATCTTCAACAAGAACTTACTGACGTGCAAGCACATCTTTCAGCATTCCCTATTGTTTGTCGTCCAATGTTTTGGCCAAGGTTTCTGAAAGTAAACATTATGATGATATATGAGAAAAATAACCCAAATACATAGAAAACTAATAAATAGACCACAATAAAAAAAATTTAATTTGTGTGAGAAATTAGTTAGTACAAATAGAAACAAAATAGAATAAAGAGCTTCAATGCCTAATGGTGAGATATAACCAAGATAAAGTATGCAAAGGCACGTTTCCAGCTACTATCAAACGAAGACATGCTATAATAACACATCTCTGCGCTAACCAATTAGTCTATTGATAGGTTCTGATTGCTTTCAATTTCTTATTAATAAAACTTCTAGATCATTAGAGATGGTTAACGTCTCCTTAATTATTAATTAATGTCGCCCACCTCCAAATAAATAAATAAATAAATATGGGTACCCATTGAGTCACCAAAGTTTTTTGTTTTTTTTCTTTTTCACATACAAAGGTTGTAATCTAGATGGACCACCGTTCGATTAGTGGCTAGTGGGGGGCTTTCTGTTAGCCACCAATTGACAAGAGAAGGAGGAACCAGTGTTTAAAAAAACCCGTTTTATAACCCGTTATAACTCATTATATAACATAACGCTGACCAATCGTTATGTTACAGATCTAAAAAACGCAATGCTTGATAACTATGGTTATTTTCCTCGTAACTTACGTTACGTTATTAATGTAACGCACCGAAACCTACGTTACGGTGCAAGTTGACTTTTTATAACCTCATATTCTCTCAGTCTAGGGCAAAAAAAATCCCCCAAATTCGCTCGCTTGCTCGTCCTCTCTGCAACATTGTCGTCGTGTCCTCGTCGGCACCGAGAAGACATACCTCCT
The DNA here is from genome assembly GCA_038442645.1 of Agave tequilana. NCBI lineage: Eukaryota > Viridiplantae > Streptophyta > Magnoliopsida > Asparagales > Asparagaceae > Agave > Agave tequilana. The sequence goes on along the minus strand of JAVJIF010019154.1, from coordinate 45,112 downwards.
ATCGACAGCAAAAGAAAAAGACCTAACTCTGATGGATATCCGTCATAGTGGTCCTCGCTGGCGTCGTCTTCAAGCGGTGGTTCTCCATCTCCAAGCACAAGTAAGCTCTCTCCCCCAATCTCTCTCTCCCCCCAATCTCTCTCTGCTTTCCCACCCCGATCACCCTCTCTGAGATCGGGAGAGAGAGAGCAGAGAGATCAGGCGGGGGAGAGAAAGCAGAGAGAGATCAGGAAGGGGAAAGAGCAGAGAGATATCGGAGAGAGAGAGCAGAAAGATCAGGGATAAATATCGAGAGAGTGAAGGACACAGGGGATTTAATTGAATAGCATATTGTAGATTGAATTATGAATTATAATGAATAACATAACTAAAAATTATGAATTATGATTGAATCATGAATTGTTGTAGATTGAATTATGAGTCTGTGTAGATTGAATAGCCTAGTTAAAAATTATGAAATATAATGAAATATGTGAACCATATTGTAATTTGTGTAGATAAAATTATGAATTATAACTTGTGAATGTGAAAAATTATTCTGATACTTGCTAAAAATTGTTGTGAGACTTGCTAATGTTTTGATATTTTTTAGATTTTTTTAAAATTATTTTCTTATTTATAAAAAAATCTTAAATATAGTATATATATTTATTTTTATTAATTAAATATTAAATCGCATAACCTACATTATGTGTTACGTTATAACCTATATTAACATAACAGAAGAAAAATGTTATCATTACGTTATCGTTATTTTAAACATTGGGAGGAACTGAAAAATAATTGATTCATACCCTATTGTTTGTCATCCAATGTTTTGGGCAAGGTTTCTGAAAGTAAACATTACGATGATATATGAGAAAAAAGACCCAAATACATAGAAACTAATAAATAGACCACAATCAAAAAAATTAACTTGTGTGAGAAATTAGTTAGTACAAATAGAAACAAAATAGAATAAAGAGCTTAAATGCCTAATGGTGAGATATAACCAAGACAAAGTATGCAAAGGCACGTTGCCAGCTACTATCAAACGAAGACATACTATAATAAGTAATAACACATCTCTGCACTAACCAATTAGTCTATTGAGCAGGCAGACAAGAAAGCAGATTAATAAGCTTATATCCCGAAAGCTGACATTATGTATAAAAAACATATGACAAGCGAAAAAAATAAAATAAAATAAAACAGCCAAGCTTCCAGCTAATAAACCAATAAGGATAATATTAAAACAAAGATTATCAAATAAACTATAAACAAAGATTATCGAATAAACTATCAACAAAAAAACAAAAAGAATTTAAAAAAAAAAATCAAAGCAGAGGCAAAAGCTGAATTTGGAAGAATATATACGTTTTGAAGAGAGAAAACAAACCCTAAAGAAACAAATCATAACTTTGAAGATATAAGAATGCAAGTAACAAAGAAAAAGGAACATATTTTTAAATCTATATCAAACAAAATTACAAATTTTCAAATCTAAGAATAAACATGCTTACCAACATAAAGGAAGCATTTTAATTTTATTATGGAAAATGCTATGTTGAGGAAGAAGTACACAAGGTAATCATCAAAATATCATCTTATCAAGGAAAATTACAGTTTCCTCCAAGATGGATCCAACATGCCAATTGTGCATATTCTGAAATATCAAAGCATGAGAAACTGAAGAAACCAAATATTAAATTTTGAGAAATAAAAAACTCAAGCTGGAAAAATAAAACTAAATCCAACATGGCCACAAAGACTCAAATCTAAACTAACAGACCAAACTAACACCACAAAACCAGTAAAATTTTGCAACCTAAATCAAAAAGGATGAACCTTTACGAAACAATTATATACAACAGAAATATTATACAAACAAACGATCAGAAACAAATTAAAACCTTGAATTATGTCAATTTTTACTGACGATCATGATCATAAAATAGAAAAAAAATCGCAACTATGTTCTAATATTAAAAAAAATAGAAACAAAAAATTCTTACAAAAGATGAAAAAAATACAAATTTTGTTGAGAAACAGCAATGATCTGCAATGTTCTACTAGATTACCAACGAAAAGAAAAGGAAGAAAAAACAAACGAATCGAAATTTACCGAGATTCAGCCGATGAAGGAGAAGATAGAGAACCTCCGACCGATCAAAATCGCCTTATGCGATTTGATAACCTTTGAATCGCGAGACTCTTTGTTAAAAGATCCAAAGAGAGAGACAGCTAAATTTGATAATAAATAAAATAAAAAAAAACCTAGTTTTTATTTTCTTTCGTTGATTGATCTCGATACCGTCCCTATATATTCCCAGAGGCGCCGTCTGTTTTCGTAACAGCCACGTGAAAAGTACATTAATGCCCCCGAGGTTCACACATTATTACTGCCAGCGGTGCAGAGGGTAAAGGGTGAACGAGTTTGATGCTCCATCTTAAAAACCACTCTGTAGTTATCAGGTAAAATGGCATATTCGACCCGGATTGTGAGATCCGATTAAGATTCATGCACCTGCAGATGCATGAATTATATAAATAAAGGGTTGTTTTTAAGTTCTTTGTTAACCTTAAAAAATTTTATATTTTCAAATCGACACTCCAAATCTTGCAAGTTTGGATGAAATACTCTCTCCATTAGCTGATGCCTTCGTAACGATAAAGAGGTAAAAACTATTTTACCTTTCAACTTTGATAAAATTTTCCCTCTTTCTTTCTCTCTCTCACTCACTCGGCTCCATCGGCCGTAGGGGTGCGAACGGGTCGGGTTTGGCCCGGCCCGGTGTCGAACCCGTTGAGCCTAGACCCGGGTCAGACCAAGTCCGGACTCCCCCCCCCCCCCCCCCCCCCCCCCCCCAACCCAAAGAAAATCGGGCGGCCCGACCCAGCCCGGGCCTGGCCCCCTTTTGGGGGACACGGCCCAGGTCCCGGCCGGCCTGGGCTAGGCCAAACCCGGGCTGGCCCTTTTTTTAAAAATTTAAAAAAAAATCTGTTTAACTTATAAATATGTTTGGGTTTCCATAATTTCACATTCCCACTTTAGCATTTATAATTTAAGCACTCGGACTAGATGTTAGAGGTCAAGGGTTCAAATATTGATCAAAGCAAGCTTTTTTTTTTAAAATTTAAAAAAAAATTGAGTTTTTGGTTTTTTTTTTTTTTTTTTTTTTTTTTTTTTTTTTTTTTGGGGGGGGGGGGGTGCCGTGGTGGATGGAGGCCGATGGTGGGTGGTGCAGCGGAGGTGGTGGAGGGGGAGGCCGGAGGTGGCGGTGGTTGGCGCAGAAGGGGGGAGGGGGGCGCCCGGGCGGGTCAGGCTGAAACCTGGTCCCGGGCCATAGTGCGACCTGGCCAGCCTAGGCCACGGGCCGCATTCGCCCCACCAGGGCACGGCCCGGGCGGGACCGGGCCGGGATTAGGCCCGAGTCATCTAGGTCATACTGAGCCCGGACCCACACGGGACTAGGCAGTACGGGTTGCCTCACTAGCGGTAGCAGGCAGCAGCTGCTGCCTTAAATAAGAATCTAATGGTAACTTCACATATTATTTTAAGATATCTGAATTTAAATAAAGAATATTCTAAAATATTCTGGTTTATAAATAGAAAATTAACGAGGCGATATTTTATCCAAACTTACAAGATTTGAGACGTCGATATGAAAATATGAAATTTTAGAGATTAATATGAAATTTAGAAAGCTTTGGGGGTCTATATGACATAACCCATAAATAAAATGTATTTTTTGCTCTTTTTGCTTCTTTTTTACAAAGAAGGTGGCTGGGTCCCTCTCATCTCTTTACTGCTGAGTCAAATTTACTACTAAAATGGAAAATTTGTACGGAGAAAATAATAGAATGATATATATTTTGAAAAAATACCTATATGTCAGATGTGACAATTTTTAAATATTAGTCATAGTTATAGAATTAAGTTTTCTCTACAATTTTCCATTAAACCTCATCAGTTGTGGCCATCTAATTAGAAATGTATCTCAAAAAAACAATAGATCAAATAGCTCTTAGACTTGATAACTGAGCTTCAATTTAATGGTACGATACTTTCTTTCCTTGGATCTTGATGTCTGCAGTAAGTAGAATTTTGTGATTAAAAAGATTATGTGCACACTGTCGCAAACACATTACAGCAAGTCGAGTTTATGATATAAAAAAAATAGGGTTATTTAGATATATACCTCTATCTCTTTAGTATTTAAAGTTTTACCCTCCAAATCTTTAATATTAAAATTTTACCCCCAAAATGTTCTAGATTTTAATAAGTTCATCTCCAGCTAGATTTTGATGCAATAAGAGTGTTTTATCCATTATACCTTTCTCCTTTCTTCTCATTATTTCTATATGACTTAATTTAAATTCTATCAAAATCAAAATTCTTGTCTCTTCTCTCTTTCATTCTTCTTTCTCTCTCTCTCATAATCTTCTTAAATCTAAAATTTTTCAAAGTTTCTCTCAAATCTCATTTAAATTTTTTTTTTTAATGTTGGAATATGAAGAATATAAATGTGAATCTTTGAATTGAATTACGGCGAGATCCGTTGATCGAATCAATTGGATGATGGTTGGAGTGTGTTCTCCTTCCATTGGGGATGAACGTGGTATATTCACATGTTCAATTCCGACTTCGAATGAATGAGATACTCAAGTCTAAAGATTGCCTAATTCAAAGCCAAAATGGGACTAAAGGTAGCTAAAAGCATTTAGTCCCACATTGGTCATGAGATGGAAGTTCGTAGTGTTTAAATAGAGAAAATTGAGAACAAAGGGCGTGCCTTTTGGGTACTTAGAGTTTTCGCGCGCAATTGGGAGGAAACCGTGCCCGCTCATGCGCGCGCGCTGCCGCTGGGTTCGAGTTCCCTACCCGGCCTGGTTCTTTTTGAATCAGGTCTCACGGGTATGGGTTACGCAAAGCATACCCGCTCTGCTATCCAGATCCGAACCGGCCCGCCAACGGACCCGCCCGGCTATCCGGATCCGAACCACTCCACTTGGAAAGCCAACAGTTGTGACTGTTAGGTCGAACCATTACAACGGTTCAGACCGAACCGTTGCAACCTTTCGTTGGGTTCGGACCTGTTGGCCCCTCCTGGAGCGTTATAAATAGCGCTCCAGTTCTGATTCTAAGACACACAGAAATAAGAATAACTCTCTCTGAACTGGGAAGTGGAGTTCTGAAGTAACTTTCAGCGAGAAGTGGGAAAGTCAGTTCCCGAAGCGACTTCTAAAAGAGATTCTGCAAAAATTCGTTCTGAAAGAGGTCTCAGAAAATTCAACAGATTCTTTAATAGAATTGTTGTCTGAATCTGGGACATCTGAAGAAGAATATTCTTCAACCTTCCTTCTTCCTCTACAGTGGGTGCTCCTCCAAAGTAAAGGCAAATATTCTCCCGAAATTTGTTCTTGTCCGCTGCTTCAACAATCCTGTGAAGGTACTGGTTAACTACGGTTTGACCGTACGGTGATTTGGTAGTGCTATTGTAACGGTCCCAGTAGCTACTTATAATATAAAACTGATAAAATAATATTTCCTTAAAATTTTGGCAGCACCTCCCCTAAAATATGGACTATTCCATACTACACCACAACCATAATTGTCCACAATGGACCCAACACTACCAATATTACATTTCGGCACAATTTGCCTACTTATCAACATAAGGAAAAGAAGGCCTCTTTACATAACTTTGCATTCATCCATCATATCCCAAGGAGAGTCACAACATTCATTCCCACAATATATCATATTTACCAAAACAAGGCTCAGATCCTTCCATCAAATACAACTAAGATTTCTTGTCAAGTTCATGTTCGAACGGCCACACATAAAACTTAAATTTACATTAGTAACACCCAAAATCTTCTTTCATACACCAAGTTCTCACATATATATACAATAAGCATTTTCAAAAGTAGACAAAATATGAAAGTAGATAGTTGATCACAAGTAAGACATGAGAGGGTCGATCAATCCATATCCTTAAATTTCTGAATCTAAATCGGCTTCTTACCTCTGTCCGAACCTGAAATTTACAAAAGAAATAAAGGCGTGAGCTTGACAGCTCAGTGAATAAACCCAGTTATTGTATAATATTCTAGTTAATCTTTTAGCTTTGATAGTTTATAACTTTATAGTAGGCCGACATTAGGCCAAAGTTTAGGAAACATATGCTAACATTCCTTGGTCTACTTTATACACTCATAAGATGGTACATGACGTAGTAGTAGTTTTTCTTTTATCACGTTGGGTAACATGATATAATTCAAGCCATAACAATTTCTAAGTTATGATAACACAAACATCTTTTATAAACATAACATCAACAAGCAACATTTCATCACCACAACATTTCAAAGAATACATGAACATTTCACCGTCTTCCCCCTCCTATCGGCTCCCGCCGGTCCCTTCCTACAGTTATAAAAATAAGCTACTTTCAAACACCGTCTTCCCCCTTACCGGCTCCCGCCGGCCCCTTCCTACAATGAACAACATACATTTACACCGTCTTCTCCTCCTACCGGTTCTCACTCGGCCCCTTCCTCCAATAATATACATATATACTCATAATGCAAATTTCACCGTCTTCCCCCTCCTGCCGGTTCTTACTCGGCCCCTTCCTCCAAGTAATTCACACACAATATATACTTCATTCAATTTAACATACAATTACACATGAACGTTTCATATACTATGAAAAGTAAGCAAGCCATTCTCTTGTATGAGTTCATATTTATATGGGTATATAACCATTTTAATGTAAACATTTTATTCTTTTATAATGAGAGTGTCAACCACACTAATGATTTACATTTAGTGTACATACATAGTATTGACATATTTCTCTTTTATTTCTCGCTACAATACCTAGTCCGATAGTTCACACGCATAGTCTCTAGCTAAATTAACGGTATAAGACATACACATATCACATAAGACTTCGTGACGTCCTATAATACATGTAACCTAAACCGGTTTTCCGTATTAATTTAATTTACCTAGACAATAAGAGGAGTTACCCGTGTTTCTCAACATGCAACTATGAGGCTAATCTAGGTAGAGCACACCCTTAACAAGAGAAAATTCCTAATTTCATACATAAAGAACTTCCTCCCACGAAACTTTCACAACATGATATATTTTATCCTTTTCATTTTATATATATAAATTTACCTACAAGTTTATATCCATTAGCTATTTATTCAACCATTTACATATCCAAAAATTTAGCAATTCATAACCTTAACCTAGTTAACAAAATTCAGTTTACTCACCTTGCTTGACGAGTGCCTACGTGAAGAAATCCGCCTATTTCACCCGCCGAATCAAAGCCCTAAACCAATATAATCTTAAAATTAATCAATGATACAAAACATAGCCTAATCTAAAGAGATTTTTAGGGTTTACCTTCGATTAGGGTTCTGTTTTTCCCTAATTTCACTCGAAGAGGAACGAATCCGATCCGCGAACTCCCCGGACTCCGCCTCGAAAACCCCCCTTTCCTCCCCGGCGCGCCGCTTGTAGCACTCCAGCGCGCTCGCGCGCTCGCGGGCTCCCCTGCCGCGGCGCCCGCTCGTTGGGGCCGCGCGCGCGACCTGCCCTCCTGCCGCGCCTGCCGCGCGGCCGCCCTGGCTGCCGCCTCCTGCTGGCGTGCGGCTAGGGTGGGGGTTGAAGAGAGAGAGAGAGAGAGAGAGAGAGAGAGAGCTTGGTTGATCAAAGGAAGAGAAAGGGATTTTGGGGTTTTCGTTCTCAGCCAAAGAGAAGAAGGCTGAACATTTTTGGGGAAGGAAAGTTAAGATATTTTTGGAATAGTTATTTACCTAATAGAATTAATAGTTTCCTATAATTGCCAAGAGTTTGACACCTCACACCCAATTTCCCAAGCTCTCTTGATAGCCCCCACCTCAACTCCCTCTTGTTCTCAAGTTGCCAACACACCACCCCTAAATCTAAACTATTTAGGTATTTAAGTATTTAGTTTAAGTATTCCCATGATATACTACAAATTTAATACTTTGGTTAGGTATAAGTATTCTCATGTAATATACCTCTATTAAATATGCACAATATACTTAGTATTAAAAATGTGCCAATGTGGATACTTATGTATATATATATATACTTCTAGTATTTTCTAAATTTTTGGATTAAGATTAAATCTCACTGTTACACTTAGTTAAATGAAAATTATTTTAGACTATAACCCGGATTAATTTAAATCGGGTGTTACAATACTACCCTCCTAACAAAAAGTTTCGTCCTCGAAACTTAACGTATCTCAAAATAAGTGTGGATAAAATTCTACATCTCATCATCCAGTTCCCAGTTAGCCTCTACAAATTCTATTATATTCTATTATATTGCACACAATCAGGGCCCAATAATCCTCGTTCTCCAATCCTTTCCCAATAATTGGGGGACTTACACTACCTACCACACTGAGCGTCAACGGTTGCATCCCAAAGGTCAATAGGTAGCTGTTGTTACACGCAAACATCATTAGTGGCATATACTTCTCCCAGTTATCAACATCTAACATGCATGCTTTCAACCTATCTGCTAATATCTGAATAGTCCTCTCTGATTGGCCATTAGTCTGTGAGTGTGTCACAGAACTAGGATGTACTCTAGTCCCCAAAGCCTTGGAAAAGCTCACCCAGACTCATGATAGAAATCGAGGATCCCTGCCTAATACAAATGTCTCAAGTACTTCATGTATCTGAACTATTTCTCAGATGTTCTTTATGCTTCTCGCTACTCTTGGGATAAATTATTACATCAACAATGAATATGATCACAAATTGATCGGGATATGGTTGTAATATTCTAATTCATCAAGTCCATAAATGTTGCAGGGGTGATGGTTTGTCCAAATGGCATTACGAGAAATTCGATCTTTCTTTCCGGAGGTAAGCGTGGTAACTCCTCCGAAACACAATTGAGGTACTCGTTCATCATAGCTATGCACCCTATTGGTGGCAGCCTATGGGCACAGTGGGTCAACAATCAATCTATTCCTAAAATAACATCGTACTCCATCTCTCCTAATTTTACGAGGTTCACCCATGTTTTTACTTCTCCTATCATGACCTCACACTCCTTATAATACATATTAGTAACCATATCCGTTCCTATAGGAGTCGATATCACAAGTTGAATTTCAATGATTTAGGTTTCATGTTTAGTTTGGATGCAAATACTGAGAAGACAAAAGAGTATGTGACACTAGGGTCAAATAATACTCGGGCAATATGCCCCATTAAATTGATTATACCTTTCACCACAACATTTGATGTTCGAGCCTCCTGCTGAGTCAAGCATTCCTCTCCCGCCGAGCTCCAGGCTGTTGCACTGATGACTGAGTTTCTGCCGGTCGGGGTGTGTTGAACGGTCGCCTGAAAGTTCCTGTTGATCCCGAAAAATGGGCAGTGCCCCCAGTTCGCCTTTCCGTCCCAAATCCCGTACTTGGGTGTCCTTGTAAGATCGGACATTCTTTCCTTATGTGACCCATTTGACCGCAGGAGAAACATTGTTTGCCCTGAACACAACTGCCCGCATGGTTCAAATGGCATATGGGGCACCACGAGTTTCCTGCAACATCGGGACGGTGAGAAAGTATTGCCTGAGGTCTTCGAGAGAATCCCACTCGATGCCATGTACCTTCATTTGATCTAGAAGCTGATACTACCGAGGACCCCGCACTTCTATTGAATCTGTGGTTTGACATATCGGGGCTAGGTGTCTCCTGATAGTGGGGGCGCTTAGAAGGGGGTAATTCCTTACTTTTGATTTCCTGATCTTCCAATATATCCCGTTCAACTTCCAATGCTTTCTCCACTGCTTGAATATAGATTTAGAGTTGGAACGGAATTAATTTGCTTCTGATTTCAGGTTTTAATCCCCTCACGAACCTTTTAGTTCTTTCTGATTCTTCACGTACCAGCCCTGCTGCATATCTTGACAATTGTGTAAACTTGACATCATACTGGTTGACGGACATTTGTCCTTGCTTTAGTTCCTGAAATTCTAGTGCGAGTTTATCTTTAGCTACCCCCGGTATATACTTTTCATTGAACTTCTTAACCAAAAAGTTCCAAGAAACTTTCTCTCCTAAGGAATAAGCTCCATCTTTAATCATGTCCCACCAATGTTCCGCCTCACCTTGAAACATGAAAGAAGTAAAGGACACTCTTTGATTCTCATTACATTCTATAACGGTTAGTATTTTCTCAATTCGACGAAGCCATTCTTCTGCTTGTATGGGATCAGCTTCTCCTTTAAATGCTGGCGGGTTCAGCTTCTGAAATTGTTCTAAAGCTCGATGTGGGTTGCTTTTCGTTGCCAGTCGCGCCAACCATCCTGGCATTATATCAGGGATTTTCTGGTATTTGCTGATGTGTTCACCCTCGTGGTTAGTCGGGGAATGGACACTCCCAACTGAATTGTGCGGTGGGGCATAGCCTGCAGGATCAGTGTCTGGTGGTGGAAGATTTAAGTCCATCTATCCCTAAAAGAATAATCAGTCCTTATCATCAATAATATTCACAGTACAAAGCAAGTCTTATATAACAATTATCACTTCATTCATAACTTCAAAGGCATCCTTGGAACCAAAGTTTACATTGATATGCTTACATTCATACTAAACATATAAAAGATTATTATTATTTTTTACTTATTTATTTTAAAAATCATTGTTCACACACATTTCTTTACAGACACATAAACCCTCCTACCCAAAAAGCTCTAAAATAGGCGAATCATGCCATCCTTTCTCAAAATACTAAACATTCCACCTTATTCAAGGATTTATATTAGGACCAGTGGAACTTCCCTCCTTACTATCATTATTAGAATCCTCTCCTCTTAGGTTTTCTTCCTCAGGATTTTCTTCGTTAGGGACTTCTTCATCTCCTTCCTTAGGATCTTCACTTTCTATTATGATATCATCGTCATATTTTCAGTATTCATAATCATCATAAAGATTCCAGTCGTGGGCCCAGCTAGCATTCTACCAAATACTTCCAAAAGATATTCTTCCTTGGGACTCTACTTCATTACTGAGGGCGGCATTAAAAGTCTCGGTCATTGGTAGGTCTCCAATGGGGCTTTCATCACCAATCACCACATCCATACTCTTTTATCCCATTAAGCTTGCTTCAACATCATTATCCATAGATATAAGGAAAATTTTACCTTAAGATAGTTAGGCTATTGGAAGTCAACAGATCTGCAATTACTTATATTTTCTACCTCTCGGGGCTTGCTACTCTAAAACGCTCTTACATTCTGGATTAACTTTGACTTGCCGGATATTTTAGCTGTCCTCTCATTCCAGTGTCCCATACCACTGGCGATCCATACAAAGGGCCCGCACCCTCAGTAGGAAACATCCGAATCGGAGTATGCGATTACTCAAATTCGGATACAAGAGTACTGTTAAATATCCCGCACTTCTAAGTTAATCATATTTGTAAGAATCCACTACTCCTTAAAATACCCATCTCGATCGTACAATCATACATACAATTTTCACATAATATCACATCAATCCTAACTTATCCTATCTACTCAATGTAACTTTACACCTAAACCTTGGCTCTGATACCATCTGTAACGGTCCCAGTAACTACTTATAATATAAAACTGATAAAATAATATTTTCTTAAAATTTTGGCAGCACTCCCCTAAAATATGGACTATTCCATACTACACCACAACCATAATTGTCCAGAATGGACCAACACTACCAATATTACATTTCGGCACAATTTGCCTACTTATCAACATAAGGAAAAGAAGGCCTCTTTACATAACTTTGCATTCATCCATCATATCCCAAGGAGAGTCACAACATTCATTCCCACAATATATCATATTTATCAAAACAAGGCTCAGATCCTTCCATCAAATACAACTAAGATTTCTTGTCAAGTTCATGTTCGAACGGCCACACATAAAGCTTAAATTTACATTAGTAACACCCAAAATCTTCTTTCATACACCAAGTTCTCACATATATATACAATAAGCATTTCCAAAAGTAGACAAAATATGAAAGTAGATAGTTGATCACAAGTAAGACATGAGAGGGTCGATCAATCCATATCCTTAAAATTTCCGAATCTAAATCGGCTTCTTACCTCTGTCCGAACCTGAAATTACAAAAGAAATAAAGGTGTGAGCTTGACAGCTCAGTGAGTAAACCCAGTTATTGTATAATATTCTAGTTAATCTTTTAGCTTTGATAGTTTATAACTTTATAGTAGGCCGACATTAGAACAAAGTTTAGGAAACATATGCTAACATTCCTTGGTCTACTTTATACACTCATAAGATGGTACATGACGTAGTAGTAGTTTTTCTTTTATCACGTTGGGTAACATGATATAATTCAAGCCATAACAATTTCTAAGTTATGATAACACAAACATCTTTTATAAGCATAACATCAACAAGCAACATTTCATCACCACAACATTTCAAAGAATACATGAACATTTCACCGTCTTCCCCCTCCTACCGGCTCCCGCCGGTCCCTTCCTACAGTTATAAAAATAAGCTACTTTCATAACACCGTCTTCCCCCCTACCGGCTCCCGCCGGCCCCTTTCTACAATGAACAACATACATTTACACCGTCTTCTCCTCCTACCGGTTCTCACTCGGCCCCTTCCTCCAATAATATACATATATACTCATAATGCAAATTTCACCGTCTTCCCCCTCCTACCGGTTCTTATTCGGCCCCTTCCTCCAAGTAATTCACACACAATATATACTTTATTCAATTTAACATACAATTACACATGAACGTTTCATATACTATGAAAAGTAAGCAAGCCATTCTCTTGTATGAGTTCATATTTATATGGGTATATAACCCTTTTAATGTAAACATTTTATTCTTTTATAATGAGAGTGTCACAGCACACTAATGATTTACATTTAGTGTACATACATAGTATTGACATATTTCTCTTTTTATTTCTCGCTACAATACCTAGTCCGATATTTCACACGCATAGTCTCTAGCTAAATTAACGGTATAAGACATACACATATCACATAAGACTTCGTGACGTCCTCTAATACATGTAACCTAAACCGGTTTTCCGTATTAATTTAATTTACCTAGACAATAAGAGGAGTTACCCGTGTTTCTCAACATGCAACTATGAGGCTAATCTAGGTAGAGCACACCCTTAACAAGAGAAAATTCCTAATTTCATACATAAAGAACTTCCTCCCACGAAACTTTCACAACATGATATATTTTATCCTTTTATTTTATATATATAAATTTACCTACAAGTTTATATCCATTAGCTATTTATTCAACCATTTACATATCCAAAAATTTAGCAATTCATAACCTTAACCTAGTTAACAAAATTCAGTTTACTCACCTTACTTGACGAGTGCCTACGTGAAGAAATCCGCCTATTTCACCCGCCGAATCAAAGCCCTAAACCAATATAATCTTAAAATTAATTAATGATACAAAACATAGCCTAATCTAAAGAGATTTTTAGGGTTTACCTTCGATTAGGTTCTGTTTTTCCCTAATTTCACTCGAAGAGGAACGAATCCGACCCGCGAACTCCCCGGACTCCTCCTCGAAAACCCCCCTTTCCTCCCCGGCGCGCCGCCTGCAGCACTCCAGCGCGCTCGCGCGCTCGCGGGCTCCCCTGCCGCGGCGCCGCTCGTTGGGCCGCGCGCGCGGCCTGCCCTCCTGCCGCGCCTGCCGCGCGGCCGCCCTGGTTGCCGCCTCCTGCTGGCGTGCGGCTAGGGTGGGGGTTGAAGAGAGAGAGTGTAACGGTCCCAGTTTAACAATCCTCAATTTACATAACATACTCTTAATAAAACCGATAAATCAAATCATTCCCTTATTTCTTAAAAATTTCAGCAACACCTCCTTTGTAATTACTGGTCGGATGCAATATCCAATACAGATATGATATGTTTCGGCTTGACATTGCCTACTTATGGAGAAACAAAATGACATAAACTCTAGAGTTTCTTTCTAGACATCCATAGGCTCTCAGAATTTATAACTTTCAACTTCTCATGGCATCATATTGATAATACACTTCTTATTTTTACAACTCAATAAAAATATCTCAAATGTCAACTTGAAATGAAACTACTACAAGGTTCTCCACATATGTATATACAAGATTAATCATGTCTCCCATGACCTACATATATCATTCACAAACACAAATGTCCCAAAATACAAGAATTGAATTGACTCAGAACGAACCCTACGCAGCATAACCCTGACCCCTGCCTCCAAGCAACCTGCAATATATCAGTCTGTGGGAGGGTGAGCTCGACAGCTCAGTGAGTGAGGTAGGAATAATCAAGAAAAGATAATATCTCAACAAGAGTATGAATATACACGCAATAAAAGGAATCTGAAACAGTAAGAAGACAAGAATCGGAGGCATCCGATAGTTTGATAATCAAGGTCTTAGCCTCTACAATTTCTGAGGACGATCAGACTCTTCTGATTGTATTCCCCAATTTCTTTATTGAATTTTCATCTTTATGTATGATAAGTTTTATGAGTAACATAGCCAAACTCTCTCGCCTTAAGTGTACATAGTGTGTATTACTCACGTGCCTAATATTCCACGCTATAATATACCAACCACCAAAGTTATGCCATAGACCTAGTTTATGCATTCAAATAACACTTACATCACAAGCCATAATTATATAACATATAATCACATCATATTTCTCATAATGCAATAACGCATCACACTTCAAGTAATGCACTGATTCACATGCACACTTTTACCCAATATATGGTATTCATTTCAATGAACTAAACTTGTATTCTGATGGTTTCATTGTCATATACAACGACACATCCATCATACCCCCAGTGTCACACACACACACATACACATTTGTATCACACATAACCATTCATTATCAATCATTTGTAAGGATGCAATTAAATGTATATCATAGCACCGTCTTCGCACTCCGCCCGTGCCATACGGGTCCCTTCCTCCCAATATGATATATATAGCATGTATATACAACAATAACACCGTCTTCCCCCTCCTACCGGTTCTCGCACGGCCCCTTCGTCCAATATATATATATACACAACAATCCCACCGTCTTCCCCCCTCCTACCGGCTCCCGCCCGGCCCCTTCCTCCATGACACAATGTGTACATATATAACAACACAATAACCAACGCATCCAGTTTCATAAGATTCATATATCATGCACATCAATTCCCTTACAAAAGCAATCATACTCACAATTAATATTTATCTGTTAGATTGCATCATTACAGGAATATTCACACCAATTAATTAATCAGAACATGCCACCCAATTACATTAAGTACATAAATCAAGTGATATACACCCATCATATTCATATCAAACATAATGATTCTTATTCAGTGAGACACATGCCAATGCCCTTATACATCATGTTTCAAAATTCTACATTAAATGCAACACTTATTACACAAGGTTGTGTTCAGTTCTAAGCCTGCCTTACTATCCCTTTATTTTTGTAACATGGTATATGTGTGAAGATATATAATATGAGTGCTTTCTATGTAATGCTCTAAATGTATTTGAACAGAGGAACGACCATGTTCACATGGTTCACACATGCATAACGACCAGATAGTACATATGTACATATGCCACATACCCATATTTCTCACTTTCAAATCTTCATATACGAGATTTCAAAACATTCATTATTACGCCCATAGAGTTGATCATCGTCTCAGATAATCGGTTTATCCCTTTTAAGTAGAATAATGTGAACGCCACAATCACTCTTTAACCCCTAACGTAAATCAAGACATTATACTCAAAAGAGAAAGGAAACCATTAAGAATTGAAACGATATAGCACATACGATTGAAAGTGTTTATTTCAAGTATCTCATAAGTTTGGTCACCTTATGGGGCACATGCTATCGGTATGCAAAAGTATTACTCGCACAAACATCCTGGCTAAATGGATGGGTAAGTTGAGACTATAAGGAGAAACAAATGTCTCATACGTGCTAGTTAATTGGAATACAACTCTCTAATATTACAATAAGAAAATCTTTCCTTTCAATTAGTATTCATGTTCACTCATCTATTAGTCTATTGTCTATACAATTTAGTGCTGGTCGATAACTTGACCAATTATCAGTGAATTACAATTTATCAGTCTATCATCCTTACCATTTACTTTCGGCGCTTCAGAGATTTCTACTGACTATGTGCCAATAAATACTCTATTCACAGTCCACTTACTAGGCCACCAAAGAAATTATGTGTTAGGATGAAATATATCTTTTGGAGTCCATAACACAATAATTCCTTATTTTTGATAAAATTAACGAAACCTGAGTCTAAGGATAAACACCAGCACACTGAGTGTACATGCAACCTCGTTATGAAACATTAATTTAAAGTAGTCAGCATTTAAATAAATAAGTATGACATACCCGTGTTCGTAACATGCGTTACTGAAGAAGAGTGTTTAGTTCTAAACTCAGCACAACATGCCTGTATAATTTCCAATAATTTTCCCATAGATCCACCTAAATCTGTTTCATCGGATCTGACCTCCCTAACAATCGAAGATGATTTTATCGTAACTTCTACTTTTGATATTAGAATGAGACGCAGGGACTTCCTTTAAAACTTAGATTTATTGATCTTTCTAGCAATATATTAAATGACCCACTTAATTCACATGAACAACTGAAATAAACAGAAAATCATTTAGACGTCTAAAATTCTGCAACTTTGCACTTTCGACAAGTTATCAAGTTCCAGTGATAATTCCCAGCACAGACATTAGATTAGGACACCGTAAGCGCGGTTGGAAAGTAGACTCGATTAGCTTTCCAACGGTATATCACATGACCTATTTCTCATTAAATATCCTAACGAAAGAACCCCAAGATTCTGGTTTCAGATCTGGACAGACTTTAACAGATTTGTATTATTATTACAAAGTGCTTTGAACTACACAATTTCCCAACTTTTCCTCTTATTTCCTCATCTAAATTAGATCATGAGGAAGGCATGAACTTAAATATTTAGACTTTTGGTCACGAGAATATTTATAAGAGCATTCATAGATCGATCACCACATGATTATAACAAGCCCCTCTTTAAGTCACCTCCAACTTCATAGTTGGACTTAACGTAAAAATTTTCTTCTTATCCCACTAACATGACCAAGATCTAATCTTGATTCGATTGCACAATTATTATGTAAGGATGGCAAGAGGTTCAACCCTCACAAGTGCAGAAAGCTTCAAGATCCTCCATCTACTCTAAAGGTTAGGAGAGATCTATAACTTGATCTCCCCCAATTGTAATGATTCACAAGTTTATGATACTGATTCTACGGTTAAGATTAATCTTTGTCTTCCAATAATAATATATTAATCTTTACTAGGAGTTTTGATACGATGCCACCCAAATTTCTACGGCTTAACCTTGCTTATTTAATGATAACCAATACTAACCCCCGATCGCTTTCACAAAATAGAATCATATACATGATAACCAATACTAACCCCCGATCGATTTCCAAAATAGACTCATATACAAATTACAAGAGAGTATACGTCTTGATAAAATTTAAGCTAACTCAAACCATGACCCTTCTTTGAACATAATGCTTTCATACATGATTTATAGTTTCGTCAAAAGGCTAGGTTGCATGATATTACAAGAGGTTCACATAATCAAAAGGGAAGTTCTACTACAAGGATTTCAACACCTAGTAAGTTCATCGCGCATTGGACCAAAATTTGTGTGAAGCATTTTATTCCAATTTAGGAAGAACAAAATTTCTCAAACATTAGCCTCACAAGCTCTCAATGAAAGTCTCAACACCATCAACTTGAAATGTGGGATTAAGAGTTCAAGGGTTGAGATTTACACCCAAATCCAAAAATTTATGAACCCCATCACCACATGACATACACTATCATGTAACCTCCCTACCCATCAATTACCTATAATTGGATCAACTCCACAAATCCAACATCAAATTTAGATCACTATATGCATTAGGAGTCATTAAATAACAAGGAACAATTGTAAGAATACTCAAGGGAGAAAAAATTTTATTCAAACAATAGATTCAGATCTAGGGCTTTTCCAAAAGGGAAAAATTGAGGAATGAATAAGGAGAAACCCTACTCACCGTCTTCCGACCCGGCCGCCCTAACCGGCCGCCGCCGCCGCTGCCGCGGCCCTGGCCGCCGCTGGCCGCGCCTCCGGTCGCGCGTGGCCGCGGCTGGCCGCGCCCTGGCCGCGGCCCGCCTGGCCTTGGCCACCCGCGCGAGAGAGAGAGAGAGAGGTTTCGGGGGAAAACTTGCGTGAGGGAGAGAGAGAAAGAGAGAGATTTTGGGGGAGAAAAATTAGTTTAATTCTCTCACTTTCCTATAATAAACAATTATCCAAATATATTAATCTTGCAATATGTGCCACTTGTCTTCATCTCTTAACACTCCACCTACTCCCCTCCACTAATTCTATATCATAATATTATAATATTTGTACATAAGAAATTGTTTATGTATCCATGTATATTAGGCATGTATATATATATACCTACACACAAAAATTCCCTATACATGTATGCATGTATTTATACAAGAAATGTTTGCATCCACATAAAGTTTTACACAAATAAATTTATATAAATTCATCCTATTTATTCCATTCCAATTTCCGTAGAAAATTTAAGATATCTGTTTTCACGCAAAGATTTATTCAATCATCGCCTCAGAAAATTTTGTATAACTTTACTAATCCCGGATTAAAATATTAAATTAAGATATTAAAAATCAGGGTGTTACAGTTCTACCCTCCTCACAAAAGTTTCGTCCTCGAAACTTGGTTTAATCGGGACTTGATAGGCATAATGCCATGACATCTCTTTCTTATATCATCAGATTTCTCTTTCCAACATCATATCTTCTTCAATCCTTCTCATCAAAGTTTCCTATTTCTCGATCAAACTCTATACTATGTTCTTACGATCTGACTTAATCTTAACTCGCTTGATATTTTAATCATTTCCTTACTCCAGTGTCCCATACCACTAGCAGCTCGTACTGAGGGCCCACACCCTCAGCCGAACACATCCGAATTATGGCATGTGGGTACCATAATCCGAACATAAGGTAATGACCAAATATCCCGCGCTTCAGGATTAGTCAAACACGTAAGAACTCCTACCCCCCCTTAAACCTACCATATCAAACAATAATTTCACATACATACAAAGCATAACCATGCATATAATCATAACAATCCGCCCTATGTATCCAATCCTCTTCTACTATTCATTCTAAGTCTATCCTCTTTCTATATCATGTGCTCTGATACCAACTGTAACGGTCCCAGTTTAACAATCCTCAATTTACATAACATACTCTTAATAAAACCGATAAATCAAATCATTCCCTTATTTCTTAAAAATTTCAGCAGCACCTCCTTTGTAATTACTGGTCGGATGCAATATCCAATACAGATATGATATGTTTCGGCTTGACATTGCCTACTTATGGAGAAACAAAATGACATAAACTCTAGAGTTTCTTTCTAGACATCCATAGGCTCTCAGAATTTATAACTTTCAACTTCTCATGGCATCATATTGATAATACACTTCTTATTGTTACAACTCAATAAAAATATCTCAAATGTCAGCTTGAAATGAAACTACTACAAGGTTCTCCACATATGTATATACAAGATTAATCATGTCTCCCATGACCTACATATATCATTCACAAACACAAATGTCCCAAAATACAAGAATTGAATTGACTCAGAACGAACCCTACGCAGCATAACCCTGACCCCTACCTCCAAGCAACCTGCAATATATCAGTCTGTGGGAGGGTGAGCTCGACAGCTCAGTGAGTGAGGTAGGAATAATCAAGAAAAGATAATATCTCAACAAGAGTATGAATATACACGCAATAAAAGGAATCTGAAACAGTAAGAAGACAAGAATCGGAGGCATCCGATAGTTTGATAATCAAGGTCTCAGTCTCTACAATTTCTGAGGACGATCAGACTCTTCTGATTGTATTCCCCAATTTCTTTATTGAATTTTCATCTTTATGTATGATAAGTTCTATGAGTTACATAGCCAAACTCTCTCGCCTTAAGTATACATAGTGTGTATTACTCACGTGCCTAGTATTCCACGCTATAATATACCAACCACCAAAGTTATGTCATAGACCTAGTTTATGCATTCAAATAACACTTACATCACAAGCCATAATTATATAACATATAATCACATCATATTTCTCATAATGCAATAACGCATCACACTTCAAGTAATGCACTGATTCACATGCACACTTTTACCCAATATATGGTATTCATTTCAATGAACTAAACTTGTATTCTGATGGTTTCATTGTCATATACAACGACACATCCATCATACCCCCAGTGTCACACACACACACATACACATTTGTATCACACATAACCATTCATTATCAATCATTTGTAAGGATGCAATTAAATGTATATCATAACACCGTCTTCGCACTCCGCCCGTGCCATACGGGTCCCTTCCTCCCAATATGATATATATAGCATGTATATACAACAATAACATCGTCTTCCCCCTCCTACCGGTTCTCGCACGGCCCCTTCCTCCATATATATATATATATACAACAGTCCCACCGTCTTCCCTCCTCCTACCGGCTCCCGCCCGGCCCCTTCCTCCATAACACAATGTGTACATATATAACAACACAATAACCAACGCATCCAGTTTCATAAGATTCATATATCATGCACATCAATTCCCATACAAAAGCAATCATACTCACAATTAATGTTTATCTGTTAGATTGCATCATTAAAGGAATATTCACACCAATTAATTAATCAGAACATGCCACCCAATTACATTAAGTACATAAATCAAGTGATATACACCCATCATATTCATATCAATCATAATGATTCTTATTCAGTGAGACACATGCCAATGCCCTTGTACACCATGTTTCAAAATTCTACATTAAATGCAACACTTATTACACAAGGTTGTGTTCAGTTCTAAGCCTGCCTTACTATCCCTTTATTCTTGTAACATGGTATATGTGTGAAGATATATAATATGGGTGCTTTCTATGTAATTCTCTAAATGTATTTGAACAGAGGAACGATCATGTTCACATGGTTCACACATGCATAACGACCAGATAGTACATATGTACATATGCCACATACCCATATTTCTCACTTTCAAATCTTCATATACGAGATTTCAAAACATTCATTATTACGCCCATAGAGTTGATCATCGTCTCAGATAATCGGTTTATCCCTTTTAACTAGAATAATGTGAACGCCACAATCACTCTTTAACCCCTAACGTAAATCAAGACATTATACTCAAAAGAGAAAGGAAACCATTAAGAATTGAAACGATATAGCACATACGATTGAAAGTGTTTATTTCAAGTATCTCATAAGTTTGGTCACCTTATGGGGAACATGCTATCGGTATGCAAAAGTATTACTCGCACAAACATCCTGGCTAAATGGATGGGTAAGTTGAGACTATAAGGAGAAACAAATGTCTCATACGTGCTAGTTAATTGGAATACAACTCTCTAATATTACAATAAGAAAATCTTTCCTTTCAATTAGTATTCATATTCACTCATCTATTAGTCTATTGTCCATACAATTTAGTGCTGGTCGATAACTTGACCAATTATCAGTGAATTACAATTTATCAATCTATCATCCTACCATTTACTTTCGGCGCTTCAGAGATTTCTACTGACTATGTGCCAATAAATACTCTATTCACAGTCCAATTACTAGGTCACCAAAGAAATTATGTGTTAGGATGAAATATATCTTTTGGAGTCCATGACACAATAATTCCTTATTTTTGATAAAATTAACGAAACCTGAGTCTAAGGATAAACACCAGCACACTGAGTGTACATGCAACCTCGTTATGAAACATTAATTTAAAGTAGTCAGCATTTAAATAAATAAGTATGACATATCCGTGTTCGTAACATGCGTTAATGAAGAAGAGTGTTTAGTTCTAAACTCAGCACAACATGCCTGTATAATTTCCAATAATTTTCCCATAGATCCACCTAAATCTGTTTCATCGGATCTGACCTCCCTAACAATCGAAGATGATTTTATCGTAGCTTCTACTTTTGATATTAGAATGAGACGCAGGGACTTCCTTTAAAACTTAGATTTATTGATCTTTCTAGCAATATATTAAATGACCCACTTAATTCACATGAACAACTGAAATAAACAGAAAATCATTTAGACATCTAAAATTCTGCAACTTTGCACTTTCGACAAGTTATCAAGTTCCAGTGATAATTCCCAGCACAGACATTGGATTAGGACACCGTAAGCGCGGTTGGAAAGTAGACTCGATTAGCTTTCCAACGGTATATCACATGACCTATTTCTCATTAAATATCCTAACGAAAGAAACCTCAAGATTCTGATTTCAGATCTGGACAGACTTTAACAGATTTGTATTATTATTACAAAGTGCTTTGAACTACACAATTTCCCAACTTTTCCTCTTATTTCCTCATCTAAATTAGATCATGAGGAAGGCATGAACTTAAGTATTTAGACTTTTGGTCACGAGAATATTTATAAGAGCATTCATAGATCGATCACCACATGATTATCACAAGCCCCTCTTTAAGTCACCTCCAACTTCATAGTTGGACTTAACGTAAAAATTTTCTTCTTATCCCACTAACATGACCAAGATCTAATCTTGATTCGATTGCACAATTATTATGTAAGGATGGCAAGAGGTTCAACCCTCACAAGTGCAGAAAGCTTCAAGATCCTCCATCTACTCTAAAGGTTAGGAGAGATCTATAACTTGATCTCCCCAATTATAATGATTCACAAGTTTATGATACTGATTCCACGGTTAAGATTAATCTTTGTCTTCCAATAATAATATATTAATCTTTACTAGGAGTTTTGATACGATGCCACCCAAATTTCTACGGCTTAACCTTGCTTATTTAATGATAACCAATACTAACCCCCGATCGCTTTCACAAAATAGAATCATATACATGATAACCAATACTAACCCCCGATCGATTTCCAAAATAGACTCATATACAAATTACAAGAGAGTATACGTCTTGATAAAATTTAAGCTAACTCAAACCATGACCCTTCTTTGAACATAATGCTTTCATACATGATTTATAGTTTCGTCAAAAGGCTAGGTTGCATGATATTACAAGAGGTTCACATAATCAAAAGGAAGTTCTACTACAAGGATTTCAACACCTAGTAAGTTCATCGCGCATTGGACCAAAATTTGTGTGAAGCATTTTATTCTAATTTAGGAAGAACAAAATTTCTCAAACATTAGCCTCACAAGCTCTCAATGAAAGTCTCAACACCATCAACTTGAAATGTGGGATTAAGAGTTCAAGGGTTGAGATTTACACCCAAATCCGAAAATTTATGAACCCCATCACCACATGACATACACTATCATGTAACCTCCCTACCCATCAATTACCTATAATTGGATCAACTCCACAAATCCAACATCAAATTTAGATCACTATATGCATTAGGAGTCATTAAATAACAAGGAACAATTGCAAGAATACTCAAGGGAGAAAAAATTTTATTCAAACAATAGATTCAGATCTAGGGCTTTTCCAAAAGGAAAAATTGAGGAATGAATAAGGAGAAACCCTACTCACCGTCTTCCGACCCGGCCGCCCTAACCGGCCGCCGCCGCCGCTGCCGCGGCCCTGGCCGCCGCTGGCCGCGCCTCCGGTCGCGCGTGGCCGCGGCTGGCCGCGCCCTGGCCGCGGCCCGCCTAGCCTTGGCCACCCGCGCGAGAGAGAGAGAGAGAGGTTTTGGGGAAAAACTTGCGTGAGGGAGAGAGAAAGAGAGATTTTGGGGGAGAAAAATTAGTTTAATTCTCTCACTTTCCTATAATAAACAATTATCCAAATATATTAATCTTGCAATATGTGCCACTTGTCTTCATCTCTTAACACTCCACCTACTCCCCTCCACTAATTTTATATCATAATATTATAATATTTGTACATAAGAAATTGTTTATGTATCCATGTATATTAGGCATGTATATATATATACCTACACACAAAAATTCCCTATACATGTATGCATGTATTTATATAAGAAATGTTTGCATCCACATAAAGTTTTACACAAATAAATTTATATAAATTCATCCTATTTATTCCATTCCAATTTCCGTAGAAAATTTAAGATATCTGTTTTCACGCAAAGATTTATTCAATCATCACCTCAGGAAATTTTGTATAACTTTACTAATCCCGGATTAAAATATTAAATTAAGATATTAAAAATCAGGGCGTTACATTTGGTTTCAATTTAATCCAACTTTAGATTGGATTAGGGATAAAATGAAGCTTCTTTTATTTTTATCCTCTCATTTAAGTAACTACACACCATAATCAAAAAAGGGGTTAATAGCATTAATTAATAAAGGAATGATCAAGGATATACGTGTAAAAGTGATGATAAAAATGTAATTTTGGAGTACAATAACACCCCCACACTTATCTTTTGATCGTCCTCGAGCAAACAAATGTTAGAAACTAATTTAATCTAACCTAACTCACTTTCGTAGAAATCACGATTGCACTTAGCACGTGCAACAAGCCGTTAAACCTCTAGGTTGCCCTAGAGGACGAGTGTTGTCTCGTGAGGGTTTTCAGCGAATTGCACCCACAAAATTCATAAATAAAGAAAAATAAAATGTTAGTATTTTCGAAATATCATTTTTGAAAGAGAAAATATTTGAAGTATCTTTGAGAAAATCAAGTAATTTATAAGTCTTAGGATTATCAAATTATTCATTCCTATACTTAGTCTCGATGCAAATATTTATCATCAATTTAGGTTAGGATTAAAACTGAATTTCTCACTTAGTCTTTTATTCTACCCCAAGTTATATGCACCTTTGTGAAAGCGAATTTTTTACTTGGGATTCTTAAACTTCAACTCTTATACCTTGTATATTAATATATATATATATATATAATATATATATATATATATATATATATATATATATATATATATCTGCAGAAGTTCAAAGTATTACCACTTCGTTGCCCTTTAAGCACTTCTTTTTTTCCTTTTTTTTCTTTTTTTTAAATATGTATAACTCATCTAATTTTCTTTTGTGTAAGTAATAAGGCTTCTTGAGGCCCTAATTCCTAACTAATTAATTATTAGATGTGTTAATACATATAATATATTTATATTTTTTTTTCAAACTTATCTAATTACCTTTCACGTAAGTATCAAGGCTTTCTTAGGCCAAAGTACCTAGCTAATCAATAATTAGATTTGTTTATTTTA
This sequence comes from Agave tequilana, assembly GCA_038442645.1. NCBI lineage: Eukaryota > Viridiplantae > Streptophyta > Magnoliopsida > Asparagales > Asparagaceae > Agave > Agave tequilana. The sequence continues at coordinate 19,653 of JAVJIF010019154.1, read as the reverse complement.
TATATATATATATTTTTAAGACACAAGAGTCTTTGTTTTGAATCCTAAGTGTGTAAGTGTATAAAGCATGCATATTTTATCAAGGTAAAGATATCAAGACTAAATTACTTTTCTCCTAAAACTAAAAATCAAACAAATAATATTTATTTTGACCAAGTATTAAGAAATCTTAATTATGATTTTCCTATTCCTTAAAATTAACTTAATTGCTTACAAAAATAAATCAAAATATTATTTTCTTTTCAAAAAGTTTTTTTTTTAAAAAAAAATTGTTAGCATCTACCTATATTAGTATGTTAGTAAACCCTCCCCCACACTTATCTCATGCATTGTCCTCAATGTATGAATGAATGCATGTATGCATGAAAAAGAAGAAAGGGAAGGCAAAATGTGACCTCAAGGTGGTAGTTCCGGTGGTGGCCGGATTGGGCCAAGCATTACTACCCAATCTAAACATTGTGGATCATTAAGGAACCCATCTTTTATGACCTCTTTCTCAGGGTCATCATTGCTTACACCTTGGTCCACAATAGAATTTGATTTGATGAAGGAATTGATTTGGGCTTAAAAATGATAGGATTGGGAACTAATACCGGCTCAGGAAAATTAAATTTAGCTTCGACAGTCGGGTTTGGTTCAAAAGTGGTCTCCAAATCAAAGAATTTAAGCTCGTATTTCTGATCCATTAAACGAACGTGACTATCCAAAATAGGTGATCCAATTTCATAATATATTGGTACTGGAATTAATGTTGGCTCGAAAATTGGCTCCACTTGGGTAAAGACACCGGAGTCACATAGATTCAAAGTTTGAAATTAAATCACAGAGTTGAGGATCAGATTCGCATTCACAATCAAGTTCAATCTCATTGAAGTTAAAACTTACCAATTTGTCCAAGAGTTGGGATTGATCAAGTTCACGTTGGTGCGATGAAATTGAATCTTGATCAAGGTCTTCAAGACATCATGATTCGTTGGTCTCGTCAATAGGGCTGGGTGAATCAAAGATGGTCAAAAAGGTGTTAGATAGAGTTTCCTCAGTCCTAACATTTTCAATATTTTCCAAACGATTCAGTTGTGCTTCTAACCTATCGAGATAATGGATGTAATCATTTTGGTTTTGAATCATGTATGGATTTAGGGTTTGAGACCTTTGAATGGATCGTGAGTCTTCCAAAATATGAATTCGTCGCTCGAAATCTTCTAAGATTTTTATCTTCTTTTTCCAATCAGATTGTTCTTCTATAGGTTTGGAAAAAGGCGTATATGAAGATGGTTGTTGGAAAGGTGATTTTGACCTATCAAATGAATTGTAACCAAATGAATTTAGATAAGCCATGGGGAATATTTTTTTTTTATAATTTTCACACAAACAGAGAAGAATTTAGTTAGAAAACAATGTATACCGTTCCCTCCCCGGCAACGGCGCCAAAATTTGATTGCACAAAATAGAGTACAGAAAATATGAAAAGTGTATGTGATTAGCTTTAACTCTGAATGTTTGCAATTTAACCGCTATAGTAAGAGCTAAACGGGTCGAACCTCATGGAGAGATGCGATAGAAGCTTTTCGGTAATATTGTCTTCTTTTTATCTTCTCTGTTTAAAGAACGTGAAAAAGATGGGATGGATTGTATGTGGATAAAGAAACAAACTAAAAGAAAGGTTCACAGCTTACTAATAATCAACCACCATACATGCTAATGCTAGATAGATAATTACTTCACTTTAAATCCTAAACATGATATTCTATCACAAAATCAAGTAAGATGCATAGGAGCAAAACTAGGATACGGGTTGAAATAGCACTAACCAAGATGTAACATTACAATATCAAGATTGTCGGTCAAGTATAAAGTAAGAAAGATCATTAGAAAGTACAAGCAAATCTTTAACCCTAACACTTATTAAAGTTGAACATTAAAATATCAAGATATTTATCAAGTATAGATTAAGAAGAACAATAAAAAAGTGTTTAAACTAGTTGCTTATCCTAGTGAGTCTTCAAGAAAATTGGAGTAGGCATGTATATGATCTAATCTGGTTATCTACTAGACATTAGATGTGATGGTGACGTCTTAGCAAGCCATAAGAAAAATCTAACTACTCATGATGAACATGATAAGTAAAAAAAATAAGAAATAAGAAAAACAAGAAAAAACAAAAATAAAGTAAATAACAAAAGAGATATGAAAAGAAAGAAAGCACCTTGTGTTGATCTGTCACCTCGAATTACAATGGCTTCTCCTTCTCACAAATAGAACTAAAATACAAAAGAAATTTGGAGAAGAGACTAAAAGAAAAATCCTAAGTTATGATCTCTAATGTGGAGATGCCTCATAATGAGAGATTTCAGCTCTTTAAATAGGTCTCAAATCTAATCACAATAGGATACAAATTAGAAGGTTTCATAATTCAATAAGGAATTCAGTCCTGCAGCAAATTGGCGTGTTGTTTGCTGAATATGACCTATCAAACGGTTGAATTTGACAGAGTGATAAACAGAAGAATTGTATTCCTTCACGTCTTCTTTCTGTAGCATCTTGAATCATAAAATTTGAATATCTGTAACAAACGTTATGATCTGAATACTAAAAGGTGTACAGTCAGAATCCGAGTCTGAATTGATTTTGAACTCCATTTAATTTGAATTATCCTCTTTTTCCCTTTTAGGATTAGCTTTATCCCCTTCATCTTTTAGGACTTTATCTTCTGAATTTGAACTTGAATAGGAGATGAAGATTAATCCTTTCCTACTTTGGAATCAATTTAATCCAACTTTAGATAGGATTAGGGATAAAATGAAACTTCTTGTATCTTTATCCTCTCATTTAAGTAACTACACACCATAATCCAAAAAAGGGGTTAATAGCATTAATTAATAAAGGAATGATCAAGGATATATGTGTAAAAGTGATGATAAAAATGCAATTTTGGAGTACAATCATCAAGTATTAGGTAATCATTTGATCTAAATAACATGGTATAGGAGAACAGTATAAATAAACATTTCAAACTCTTCACAACCATATTTATAACAATAATAATTTAGTCTATTAATTAGGCATACGAAGCCGGGTGAAGCGGGAGCAGATCTAGGAATACCCAGTATAGTACCAGTTCCACAAATTATAATATTGGCCGACAGGTATACATAAAACATGCTAATTTTAGAAATCACTCGTATATCATATACTAACTCGCATAATGAGACATCATGCATTAAAAAGCAAGGTAATAAAATTAGGCTTATAACAATGGTAATAAAGCATGAAGTAACACAATAAAATAGGTGCTTGATTAGGAGAGACTATACTCGCCTAACACACGGAACGAAATACCAGGTAAAATCTGGGAAAATCCGCGAACACGTTCAAGCAAGCCACTAACCCATATATTAATATAAATATATAAATGTATATATATAAATATATATATTAGAGAAAATAAGGGAGGAGAGAGAGAGGATTAATTAGAGAGAGGAGAGAAAAAGAGTTTTGTTGGAATTGTTAAAAAAAGAAAAAGGAAAAGTGGAAAAAGGGAAGGAAAGAAATAAAGAAATAAAGGAGGGGGTATGTTGGTAAATATAGAGAAGTAATATGTAAATGAGGGAATGGGTAAAAATGAAAAGAAGGGAAAAAGAAGGAATAAAAGAAAGAAAGAAAAAAAGGAAAGAAAGAAAGAAGAAGAAAGAAAGAAAGAAAGAAAGAAAAGAAAAAAGAAAATGAGGGGGTGTGGGCGGCCGGCCCACCGCCGGCTGCCTGGCGGCGGCGGCGGCGCCGCCGGGTGGGGGGCACGATCTAGGACACAGGGGAGGAGATGGGATGGGGTGGAGTTTGGGTGGTGTTGGTTGTTTGGTGGAGTTGTTTGTGGAGGTGGTAGTTGGTGGTGGTGGTGGTGGTTGTTGGAGGTGGTGGAAAGTTGGAGGAGGAGGAGGAGGTGATGATTGGGGGTTTGGAAGTGGAGGAGGAGGTGGGTTGATGGTAAATTTTGAAGAAGAAGAGGAAGTGGTGGGAATGGATTTGGTTGAAATTGAAGGTAGAGGAGTGATGGTTGAATGAAAAGGAGGCGGTGGAGTGGAGAGGGGGTGTGGGGGAGGTGGCGCCGGCGGCTAGGGAGGGGCAGTGGGCGACGGTGGTGATGGTGGAGGCGGCGGTCGTGAAGGTGGAGATGTTAGTTTTGGTGGGAAATGAAAACGGAGAAGATGAAGAAATGAGAAAGGAAAAGGGAAAGAAGTTTATAGGGGAAGAAGTGAGGGGAAAATGAGTAGGGATAGGAGGAGGGATGGGCTGCTGTTGCAGCCCATCACGCCCCTGCAGGCGGCTGAAGGAAGGGGAGCAGTGCATGGGGAAGGTAAGGGGAAGAAAAGAAAAGGGAAAATTAAAGGAAAAGAAAAGAAATATAAAAAAATAAAAAATAAATATTTTATTAGATAATTAAATTAATAGAATATTCTGGGAGTACAAAGTAGAGGAGTGGAGATGAAAAAAGTAAGAAAAGAAAAGGACAGTAAATAATATTATTATTTTAATAGGGCAAAAATTCGATTGCTTCAGAAACGTTCCGAAAAATTCTCAAAAATAGTAAATATTATTTTAAGATGCCCGATGAAATCGGATTCGAGAAATTCAATCTAGTTTTAAATTAAAAATCATGAAATCTTCCGGCCGTACTGGTCGACACCAAAATCGGTCAAATTTTGATAAATTTAGAAAATCCCCAAAAAATGCATCTAGATAGAAAATGAAATTCTAAGAATAAGTGAAAGTCATTTATGAAAATTTATTCCCATTTGAAAACTAAAAATCTGGGAATCAGTCGCGATGCCGACCGACACCGGTTTTGGAGATTTTGCAGAAAAATTCTAGAAAATCATGAAAATCTAAATATTGGAAAATAGTGTTTTAAATTGAAATCCGTCAAATCGGACTACCAGAAAGGCCAAATCGGGCGGTATGCCGGTATCGGATTCCCTGTCCTGGTCAGGGCTGACTCTAAGACTGAGAATCCAGATCCGATACCAAAAACATGAGAAATCACAACTTAAAAATAAATACTGAAAGAAAATTGCAATAATACGATCAAAAAAGTCGGGACACTTATCTGGGTACGTATTCCGAGAACGGGGTGCTACAGAGATCGAGATCCTCTTCACTGCTTACAACACACGCTTTACGTGAAGCAGGGCTCCGCTACCAATCTCGAGAGCTCAACTAGTTCTACAGGGACTTTATTGTGCCTTTTTGCGCCATGAGAATTGAACAGGTTTTACCCCCCTCAAACAAAGAGCTCGAGCCTCCCTGCAAGCCAATCTTCTTCACTCCTCATCTAAGAAGATCACGTGCTCAATCAAGGTCTCTCTTCTTCACCGTGTTGGATGACAACACGTCTTACATGAAGCACCTCGAGCACTCTTTTTCAATGTGTTGATGACAACACGTCTTACATGAAGCACCTGGAGCACTCCTGCGTTGGACATCACGTTTTACATGAAGCACCTGGAGCATGATTATCTCCCTCAAAACCTCAATCTTTATAGATTCAGCTTGACAGGGGCCCACCGCGCCTTCCGCTGCGCCCTGGGAGATTGAAACACACACGACTAAGTTCGGGACATGGCTCTGATACCATTTGTAAGGACTCAGTGCACTATCCCAAAAGACTAGCCTTATAAGTGTAGTAGTCCAAATTCTTATAAACACAAGATCATCTCCATGTCTAACCGATGTGGGACTATTTGTTTGACCCAAATCCCAACAGAATAAAGACTCATGATAGGTATCGTAAAACTGTAAGGACTCAGGGCACCATTTCAAAACACCAGCATTCTAGGTGGAGTAACCTAAAACTTTATATACCAAATACCATCACTTTGTCTAGTCAATGTGAGACTATTTATTTGCACAAATCTTAACAATCTCCCTCTCAAATAAAGAGTTCGGATTTGCTTCTTAATCACTGCGTTGCGTTGCACTGCACTGTGCTTTTTTCCGCTTGCACTAACCTTACAGGTGGAGTAGCTCAAATCTTTATATATCCAAGACCATCCTCTTTGTCTAGCCTATGTGAGACTATTTGTTTGCACAAATCTTAACAATCCCCCCTTACAAAAAGAGTTCGGGCTTGCGTCTTAATCGCTGCGCTGTGCTGCACTGCGCTTTTTCTGCTTGCACCTGTTACCTGTGCCTGCGCTGTGCCTTTCACTGCATCTGTGCTAGCGCCCGGGACTACGCCACCCACTCTTGGGGGATCCTTCACACATGACTAAGTCTGGGTATGACTCTGATACCAATTTGTAAGGACTCGAAGTACCATCTCAAAACACTAGCCTTCGAGGTGAAATAACCTAAATCCTTATATACCTAAGACTATTCCCTTGTCTAGCAATATCCGTTCGAACAAATCTTAACAGTATAAAACTGAAACGTGTAGGCAGTCCGTGGAACACAGTCCTGGCCAAGGATCTTGGTTGTCTGGCGACGCCAGCTTGCGTTTGACCAAAAAAAGGACACTGAATGGACTGTCGGAGCTCCCTTGAGATATAAACCGCTGTTTGAACACGTGGTGTCTTGTGGATTGATCCCTGTTGGGGTTAGCTGATGTGGTGGGGCTAGGTGAGTACACATTTTTGGACAAGAAAACACAAGTGGACAAGGGTTAATCCGTGGCTGCTGGGGGGACAGAATCTTAGGGAAGATTTGATTGACCTCAATCTGACTCGGGCATGTTTGATTGTGAAACAAGCACTTGAAACCTGAGCTTAGTGAGAATTATCATTTCTGGACTGAACAACCGGACAACACTTTGATGTTTTGTCAGACCCTTTGATGTTTTGTCAGCAATATCATAATAATCGGCTTCGAATCACTGTGTGGACTCGAAACAATTTGAGAGAAATGATAACATTTTGGGGACGTCAGCGATTCTTTCAAGCGGGGCAATCAAACACGTTTAGGTCAAAATCAGAGTACGTGACACCTTATCTTTAACACAGTAACTTTTCTAACGATTTTTTTTTTTACAAACAAACATCTTCTAAACAAAACAGAATCCGAGCGCCTATTGCTTCATGAAAAATATCCATTTTTATGGGACTATATGACCCCTTGGGAACTAATAAAAAGAAAAAGAAAAGAAAACAGACATCTGCTCCTTCGATCTTGGCTTCTCGTATTAGATAATTTATGAAGATTTCCTAGTAAACAATAATACACTGTGTTGTTGTTTGATTTGTACATAATTTACGAAGACTCGCTAGTAAATATTTAGCTAGAAGATTAAGCTTGACTGGCCTAAAGCCAAGTGGAGTCTTCGGTTCTTATGTTGTAACTTGTATTGATACGTTAATAGAATTAGAAACTTCGTTAATTATCCGAACCACAAAATTTTCTCGGTCCTAATCAAATAATGAGGAGTTCTGGTCACTTATCAAGGCCGGGTCGAATGAGGGCTAGCTGTCTCATGCCCATTTGAAAAACACCAAATTAACAAATTTGTGCTTTGCAAATACTAATTTGGACAATAAAAATATATAATAATTAAGATGGAGATATACTGGTCAAGAAAGTAGATAAAGGTTGAAGGGGAGGGGTGTGGGTGAGAGGGTGGGGGATTGCATACTTTTGGATGTTTGTGTTTCTTGGCACTACCATCCAAAAGGTTCAATCTGAGCACATGTACCTTCAAAGCATTACATCTATTCATAATTTTATAAAAATGTTTAAAAAATAATTTATATTTTTCAAATGAAGCACACTGAACACGTTATGGAAGGCAACAAAAAGAGGAAATGGGGTGGGCCCCATTTGTTTAGCCTTTCCAGTTGTTTTCGAGCTCTAAAGTAGAAAATATGACAAGCAACTGTAGCATAACTGTAGCGTAAAAGGGTAAGTGAGAAGCGTGGGGTCCACGTATTTTTGGCTCAAAATTTTCAAGGCAAACAGGGAGACAGGAAAAATAAGTGGGGCCCACAATGTTAAAGCCAAAAGTAAGATTTTCACTCTTTGAGGGCAAAAAAACAGGGCCTAGAGATTACATTATTAATAGATTCTTATAAATATTAATATGTTGCCTCATATTTTTCGTGATTACTAAGAAACTTTTACACAAAAGATACAAATGATAGTATTAAATCTAAAAGCTTGCATCTTTATTTATCTTAATAGTGTGACTGAATACTAAAAGTTATCCCACCATATAGTTGCACATATCTTGAAGTTTATTGACCCTGAGAGGCCAATGTAATGTATATGCTAGTGAGAACATAATGCACTCATAAAGTTGATTTGATCCTCGATTACCAATGATGAATATCCTAGATGAAAAGAAAATTTTCTAAAATTAAAAGTGAGAAATTAGTGATAGATGGAATAAGAAAATCGTTCTAAATTAGCACGTTAAACTAACTACAAATATTTTGACTACTATAATAAGCTGCAAAGAATAACAAGGGAGACTGATGTTTGATAGCAATTGGCATTTGTAGTTAGATTAGCGTCTTTTACATATCTTTTGCATTTCGTCTCGTAATTATTATTGAAATAGTTAAGATAAGATACAATGTACACGATATTTATCACGTGAAGCACGAGGTTGCAAGCTAGACGGTTATCCCACCTGAGTAGAATGATCTAATCAAATGGAAAATCGATTAAGAAAACACACAAAGAGCAGGGATCACTATCCTATTTGATTGTTTTTGTTGGCCAGGCAATTCTTCGAGTAATTTCACAAATATAAATAGAGTTTTTTTTTACTATTTTGAAATATAAGTCGTAGTCTAATACAAGCTGAATTTGAATGCCAGACACGATGTCTATTGCAAAAAGATTGATACAATGACATCCGCATTAATAGCGGTCCCAACTCATCTCCACTCTATTCCACTCGCAAATTCTATTTATCACTTGCTAACTTGAGTGTGAGAAAGAATTAGTTGGAAATCTTTCTCTCAGATCTCCGCATCTCAAGGTATCACTAAAATCACATCAATTAGTTTACAAATTAGATATTTATACCATCACTGTTAGTATCAGATAATCTTATCTTTTTTTTTTTTGTCTTCTTTTCTTTCTTTTATCTTTTTCATATTTTTTCCTTCTATTTCTCGGATTGACGCCACCATTTGACTTATTTTCTGAGCTTATTTTGAAAAAAAAATAAATAATTTATCAAAAGGAAGAAATGTAAAAAAAATAAAGAAACATAGAAAAAAAATTTTATTAAAATAATTTAGCTGGCATGATATATAGTGGGCCACGTCTAAGTAGCACCTGTTTTGTTCCAAAGTTCAAACCCAGACTGAGACAAAGCCCATCAATTGGCCAATCTCCGTCCAAAAAGGACAGATTCCCAGCCACCCATCCGCCCGGCCGAGAGCTCAAAAGCGCGCGCAGAAAATAAAATAAACCCACCCAAAAAAAAAAAAAAAAATTGTAAGGGCAGTTTCGTAAAGCTCCGTCCCCTCCGGAGGCTATATCACCTCTCCTGTCAACCAAAATGCCGTGCAAGACACTAGTCATCGGCCATCCCCTATTTGTGGTCCTCTTCGTTTCTCTTCCTCGTCAAGCAATCTCAATCTTATCGGAGCTCCGATAGCGAGATGGACGGGTTTTCTCGGTGGAAGATATATCCGACCCATTCTGGGGGCCCTCGCCCGCCACGTCGGCCGTGGCCGCCGGCGGAGGCGGCGGAGAACGGAGGATGATGAGCCGGAGCTCGTCGGAGTGGATGTTCGAGAAGTTTCTCGAAGAGGAAGCTGCGGTTCCGAAAAGCCCTAATTTGAACCCGAACCCGAGTCCCAACCTGAACCCTAACAACAATCCCTGTGCGTCCTCTGCTGGCTCTTCGAATTTCTCTTCTAGCCAGAGGGAGGGAAGAGTTGGGGGAGATGATGAGGTTGTTGAGATCAAGAAGCCTCAGATCCCCGCCGCTGTCGCTGGCTCGTTGCCTCGTTGCCTTCGTCGTCGGATCCGACGGTTGACGTTGATCCCAGGGAGTACGCGGCGATGCTGAAACAGAAGCTTGATATGTACTGCCACGCCGTCGCGATAGCACGGGTAATATGTTTTCTCTTTGAATTTGAGACCCCCTCTTCTGGTGATTAGCTAATGAGACACTTAAGATTCAAAAAGTTTTGTTGATTTAAGTTCATCTTGGTTTTGGATTCATATGAAATAGTAATCAATGTTTACTAAGAAAATTGAATTTACAAGAAGGTTAAGTAATAATAAAATGATTTCTTTTTTCCTTAATGGAGAAAAGAGAAAATTAGATGCCTAAGTTTTTGCATTTGGCCTCTTCACGTAAGAGCAAAAATTTAGGACTGCCTCTATAATTACAAGTTACAAACCGAAGCAAACTAAAGAAAGAAATATACTACTCGTCAACTGAATTAGGAGAAGCGGAGATGCCAAATAACTATATCTCTGCTATTAAAACTAGAGAAGTATTGTTTTGTTGCGTCTCGTATTCAAAAATCACGATTTTATCCCTACATTTTCATCGTGTGTGTAGTGCCATGTTGCACTTTATAATTAACTAGTATACCATTGAGGTGGTGGAAACTGACCTCAGTGGAGGCAGACGGTGGCGCAGTGCAGGACTAGGGATTTGCTGGAGGAGGAGGAAGAAGAGGAGGAGGATGAAGAAAGGAGGAGGGCAAGGAAGAAGGATGAGGGGAGAATAAGGAGGAGGGGGAGAGCGCTGAGCGGAGGGGAGGGCTCTCTCTCTCTCTCTCTCTCATGTGAAGACAGACAGATGGACGGACAATTTTTGTGAAGGAGTTACGGGAGAAAACCTCCCTTCGGTCGGTTTTGATAATGAATAGAATCATACTATCAATAGAAAAAAATCATCAAACTAAAATTCTCATCTAATTAAACAAAAGAAATCATAAACTTTATCAAATTAGTATTCTAGGAACGGGAATCTATTAAATCAAAACCTCCCCTAATGGGGAATCATCATTCAAAGAAAATTAGAGTACTACTTTATTCACGTAGGGGGTTAAACCTACGTTCATTTATATGGGTGAGGGTCCACCTTCTATATGCACGACACATGCTAAAATATTGTTGGAAAATACTAAAGAGAACGGACAAATGATCTTTTTTCTTTTTTAAGAGCCCCTTGTTATGACAAGCCAACATGCAACATACACTTAACTCTACTATAACTGTACCTGAACTTGAACCTCCCTGCCCAAAATACTTCAAATTATTACCCACAAACCAACCACATTCAGAAATTGGTCGACTGGTTTAGCTTCTACAGATACCTAATGAGGAATCAATCTCTTATGGTTCCTTTCAACGACATGCACCTCATGTCACTTGAAGGAGGCTTGGTGCAAAATTTAATTATTGAAGACTATTTAAACTTTAGATGGTCTTTTTTTGCAAAAGTTTATTTTAGATTCAGTGAGATTTGCTTGGCAACTTATTAGGAAAAAATAAGTAGAAATATTCCAGATCTTATCAAATCAATTCGATTGGGTTTTACTAGTTGTCATGATAAGTTTAAAGAAAAAGAAATAACTAGAAATATTTTAGATGTTAATAAAAGATAGAGATGGTTTAAAATAACGGCCGCATATGACATATTTGGAAATATTGTATCAAGTTTTGAGGTATTTGATATTGACCTTATAATATTAGTTGATATTTTTTTTATTTCCCTGCTCATATCGACGACATTGATACTGAAAACATAGGCCAATGCTGATACCATTATCGAGATTATAAACCTTGGGAGAAAGAAATAACCAAAAAATTTGATGGATGAGTAGGATATTTGGTTTGATTTTTGTATATGATTTTTTTTATTTTAGAGCCAAATTACTAAAGAAAGTTATATATCACGTTTATTTCTTTGTAATTGCCTTTAAGTTCATTGGAAGAAGTCAATGAATGGAATTTGTTTGAATTGTAGCAAGGTTGATGCCTTGTTTCCCTGTCTCTCACCGTGTCTAAAAATTAGTTTCATTATTCGTGTGGTCCAACACTGAATAATGATTAATCGGATTAATCGGTGATTAATCAGGGATTAATCATTTTTGAATATTTTAATATATTTAATTATATTTATACACAACTATATATGAATATATACAGTTAATTATTAAAAATACCTAAATATTATACAAGATAATATCTAGATGTGAAGTTATAAACCATGATATGATGAACAACAGAACAATATGAATAATTAGTAAAAAAAAAGAAAAAGAGAACTTATCCCTTCGCATTAGTAATCCAAGATTTCAAATTATGCAGCATAAATATAAATCAAAGAACATACCTGCAAATAAGATAAATAAAAAAATTAGTCAATTTATCAATCAAAATAATGAGCTTTAAAGAATGATGGAGAAAGATTACTAAATAAGTTAATTTGAAAAATAATCAAAAATAATAAAACATAAGTATCACTTTATGTAAAATATACAATAATAAAATATCATAATTCATCTATTATTTAATAAATAACAGTTCATCTACTATTTAACAAAAGATCATTATCAAATCATCAACATCACAACATAAACTACTTAGCGATCCAACACACATAAAGTGATAAGTTTTTCAAATAAAAAATATATGAAATGCCTAAATGATTTATCGGAGATTAATCAGATTAATCAAGGATTAATGGGGCATTAATTGGGGATTAATTGGGGATTAATCGTTTTGGATCCGATTAGCCGCCCGAGCGCATAATCGGAACGATTAATGTAATATTAAGCAGGCTGCCACCAAATAGATTAATCGGCCGATTAATCTGATTTTTAGAACAGGGTCCCTCATCATATCTCCATCTTCTTTTTATGGATTGCACCAACAAATTTATAATTTCCAAAGAGTATATCCATCAAATTTCTAATTTAGTTAATGAATAATGAGGTGAAAGATAGATAGAGCCTATGAATTTTACAAGATAATATGGAGCCGTATATGTCTAGCAAATTTTACATCCTATTTGACACAATAAAATTTTTGAGCAATTTTGTGCAGTGTCACATATTTGGATATAATTATGACTAAAATCTTTTGTGAAGCTTTGTGCCAACGGAACAAACAAGATATCACATCTGTATAAGCAAATATGGCTTCAAGGTAAAGAGCTTCGTAAATTGTCTTGAGCAAAAGTAAAAGTAAAATTACAAGTTACGTGTTTGGTTGTATAAAGACACTGCATGAGAAAAAACTTCCATTGAACTTCTAGAAATAAATTTTATAAAATGTTTGGAGTAAAATAAAGATATTATGAGTTTTGATTCCAAACAATTCACAATGTCCACTTGTTAAGATGTAAGCCTTCTGATAAATGATGAAATTATCCTCCTTTAACGTATTTACTTTTGTTTCAGTTCTTATTTAAAAAAATTGGAGGTGCTTGTATTGATTGTTTGGTGTACATTTGCTAATTATTACTTGTCAACCAATATATGGTCGATTTCTTACTAAACTACTATTTGATATAGTTGCTTTATGGGCACTCCGAGTGTATCCAGCTTACTATAATGGTGTTTAATAACAATCCTTGTTGGTATATTTTAAGTTTGTTGTCGTGCATAGGAGATCGTGGCACAACCCTATATAGCATAGACACTTCTATCATGAAGCAGTATCCGTATAAGACATATTGACACACATCTCAAACAATGAAATACTTAGACACTCCTACGATAGTTCTATAACGTTTAATGTATCTTTTAATTTTGTACGCTTGTTGGAAACTTTTAGATCCATATCCTACATTTTTCATGTGCTTATCTGTTCATGTTTAAAATATCTGCATACTGCATTAATACCGTCAAAATATTGACTCGTATAAAACTATGATAAGTTTAGATATATTTTAATTTAAAAAGTGAGATACATTGAGCTCGTCTATAGAGAGCTGAAGAGCTAGAGCTTATTCCTTTTGCAAAGTCCATATAAACACATTTTAGCATATATGTAATCATGATATGTTATTATATTCTTAGAAGTATGTGTTATGTGTGGACACGTTTGTATATGTATATGCACACACTTTTTCACACACACACACACACACACACACACACTCTCTCTCTCTATTATATATATTCTAGTGTGGGATGTCGCTTTGACCCTGAGTGCTACTTTTTGAGGAATTGTTGTGTCCATGTTGTGTCTGTGTCCATGCATCTTTGCTTAATGCATATATGTTAGCTTCCTTAGAAGGTTCAAGCACATTCATTGGAATTTTGATATATAAATGAGGTTTTCTTTCTTTTAATTGTCGAACATGCAATTTTTTTTGGGGGGGGGGGGGGGGGGGGCACCTTATATACATGAAAAAAGAGGAAAAGGAAACAAACAAGGGAAGAGGGAAATAGAAGAGATATATGATAGAGTTTACTCACAGGAACTTTCCCATAGGATGTGAAAATGCTTCCCTTTTTGTCTTTACTCACGGTGTTCTAAGATTGAGCTCCAACACTAGTTTCATTTCTGCTTCTCTTTCGAGGTGGTTGTTCATAATAAATTTTATCACTTGACATATGTCATCCGCATTACCACCATTTTATTTGATTTCTCCTTAGCCATTGTTTTAGATGCTTTTTGCTGCTCATTTCCTGTCTTTCTATACATGCAGTTTAAAAGTAGATGAAAAAATTTCTTCTTGCACATTCTATCTAGTAGATATATCACTGTGAGATAATAAATTGAGAATATCCATTGCATTGCATTAAGGAATATCTCAATTAATTTTATTTCCTCTTCAGGTTTCAGGCATAAAAACCCAAGATTCTTCTTTATCCGAGTCCAGGTCACCGGCCTCAGACTCCTCACAGCTGGGACCTCAAGCTCCTGTCAATGGTATGCAGATTTTCTATTTTTAATTATTTTGAAGTGCATGCTTCATGTTACGTAGAACTAGGTTTGTTGGTTTTGCAAGTCTTCAATTATTTATATGTTTGTAAGCATATGTTCATGCTTTTTTGAATGATAGCAATCACTGTTCTAAAAATCAAATTAATCGGCCGATTAACCGGCCGATTAATCCTATTCGGTGGCAGCCCGCTTAATATTACATTAATCACTCTGATTATACGCTCGGGCGATTAATCGGATCCAAAACAATTAATCCTTGATTAATCACCGCTTAATGCCCGATTAATTCGATTAATCCCTGATTAATCCGATTAATCCTCGATTAATCATTTAGGCATTTCATATTTTTTTTATTTGAAAAACTTATCACTTTGTGTATGTTGGATCGCTAAGTAGTTTATGTTGTGATGTTGATGATTTGATAATGATCTTTTATTAAATAGTAGATGAACTGTTATTTATTAAATAGTAGATGAATTATGATATTTTATTATTGTACATTTTGCATAAAGTGATACTTATGTTTTATATTTTTGATTATTTTTCAAATTAACTTATTTAGCAATCTTTCCCATCATTCTTTAAAGCTCATTATTTTGATTGATAAATTGACAAATTTTTTCTTTATCTTATTTTGTAGGTAAGTTCTTTGATTTATATTTCTGTTGCAAAATTTGAAATCTTGGATTACTAATGCGAAGAGATAAGTTCTCTTACT
Organism: Agave tequilana; assembly: GCA_038442645.1. Taxonomy (NCBI): domain Eukaryota; kingdom Viridiplantae; phylum Streptophyta; class Magnoliopsida; order Asparagales; family Asparagaceae; genus Agave; species Agave tequilana. The sequence continues at coordinate 4,073 of JAVJIF010019154.1, read as the reverse complement.
TTTTGTTTTACTATATATTATTATTTTGTTCGTCATATCAGGGTTTATAACTTCACATCTAGATATTGTCTTGTATAATATCTTGGTATTTTCAATAATTAACTGTATATATTCATATGTAGTTGTATATAAATATAATTAAATATATTAAAATATTCAAAAATAATTAATCTTCGATTAATCCCCGATTAATCCGATTAATCCCCGATTAATCCGATTATCATTATTCAGTGTTGGACCGCACGAATATTCACAAATTGTTAATGAGTACATTGACAAAACTGAAGGCATAGTTTATTTGAAATATTTGGAGTGTAAAAGCACACCTGATGTTATCCTTCCTTATATAATGGGCATGCAAATAAATACATGACATGTTTCCACTATAGGCCCAAAGATGATTCTAAACTCAGTTCTAAGTGTCCTCCACTGATTTCTAGAATTAAGATTTTGGAAAGGGTATAATAGGGATTAAAGTTCTTTTAGTTATCTAGAGGTATGGGATACCAAGTCCATTGATTTGAGCTGTTATACTAATACATATTAAGTAATTAGACTCGTCTGATAATCCTAACTTGTTTGTTTAAAAGAACTACAAAAATACTGTGCATGTTGTCAATTATTATTGTTCAAAGTGGCTTACTTCAAGCCTAGATGGCCATTATGGCCTCAAGATGAGACAATAGTCACTGAGGTTAAGGCTGCTAGCCACAACTTATTGCACATATTTCTACAAATGCATATCATATATGGATCTGCAGTATGTCACATGGGAAATAAAACTTGTCTTCCAAATCCTCTCTCTAAAGGCATACCACAATCTTTCTTCTCTACAATCTTGAAGCAAATGTCTTATGTGGCGATGTGGTGTGATCCCATGTTTTATTGATCACTTAACTGAATTGTGTACTTGATATCCTTGATGGTTGTCATAACATTGTTGTCTCCTATAATGCTTTCAAGTCTCCATGGTTAACTTTACCCAGTATCTCTGTGCAATGATACATCTACTCCAATGTTGTTCATTGCGGGTCTGTTTGGATTAAGGAATTGGTGAAGTGAGGAGGAAGTAAGATTTATTTCCTTTAGGAAAAAGGGAAATGAGTAGTAAGTTTTCTGGTGTTTGGATGATTTTGGGAAGTGTGGTTTGGAAAATGTTTTGTCGTTTCCGGTGTTTGGATGGTAATGAAAATGGAAGTGGAAAAGTTGACCACAAAGTTGACCGCAAAATAATATTAAAATAAAAATTAATTAAGAAAAATAAAAAATAGATTTTAATTAGAATGCAAGTGAGATTTACTTGACCAAAAATTAACTGTTTTATGCTATAACTTTATAAATGAGATTTACATGACCACAAATTAACTGTAGCACTCTGGAAGTGAGAAAATGGTTGTGTAAAAGAGAGATGAAAAAGGAAATGGGGTTTTCTTATTTTCCTTTTCCGGTGTTTGGATAGATAGGGAAATGAGCAATTATACTTCCCCATTTCCTCACTTCACTGTGATTCCTTACATCCAAACACCCCTGCGACAAAAGTATGACTTACGTACTGCAGTTGGATTATTGAGTTATTTTATTGTAAAATCGAATATTGGTCTTAACTTTTGCAATATATCTCATTTTGTTTTATCGAGTGTCAATTGTATGCTACTATTATTGGAATGTCACTACATTTATTACTCTGTATATCGTTGCTTGTTCATGTTTAGTAAGAACACAATTCTTTTCTGCTTTGTGTTTTACATATACGTGACCAGAAATGGTTCTATGGTTCAAACTAAGACAGGTGGTGGACCAAGTGGAGTTCCAGCCTTATCTGTTGTGCAGAATTCAGGGCTACAGGGTAGGCCAGCTACCAGTGGTTCATCAAGGGAGCAATCCGATGATGATGACCTTGAAGGGGAAACTGAAATGACAGATAACATGGACCCTGCTGATGCAAAACGTGTAAGGAGGTAAACATGCATTCAGTGACCAATCTGATAATAGTTTCTTTCTTCATTTGAGACTTGAAAATGGTTCTTTATTTCTCATTACTTTTATCCATTACTTTCCTTTTCATTTAATTTGAAAATGGTTCTTTATTTCACTTAACGGGCTCAAATGAACAGTTATGCTCTAATAAGAGATCCCCATAGGGTATATCATGTTCCCTTGATTGGTTATGATGACAATGCAAATATTGTGAATCATCTGCAGCTTTCGTCTGATAAATGATACATTGGAGGAGAGAAGCTTTGTGAGAAAGAAACTTTGATGGCAAGCGTAGAGCTCTGGACATGCTACTTTGATGGCAAGAGTAGAGCTCTGGACATGCTTGACACATTTTCACTAGCTTATATGTCCTTCAAATTGTTTTTTCCTTTGGCCTTTTTTTGTGTCTGGAGAATATAGCCAGATTGGCCATATTCTGGTGAAGAGGCTTTACCACTATGCTACAATGGTACTTGCCGTGTTCTTCTTGCCAACTGACTTCTCAAATTGGTTTACTGCCAATATTTTCTAATATTTTAAGACAAGTTTTGATGGTTTTATATCGACAGGGATGGGTCGAGCCCAAGAAGAACTGGAAACTCATGAAACTTCATTGACGTTGAATGTCGTTCTTAATTGTTTAATAGACCGTAAAGCATTTAAAAAGACAAAAAGGAGAAGAGAAGCATAAATGCTTCAATGAATGTGAGTAAACAAGAGCATGGTAAGTGTGAAGCTTTTGGATATAATAAATAAGGAAACACATGCTACCATATGCATAGTGAAAGTGCTTAATGATTAAACACAAATTGACAAATAATTTGATATCCAAATGGCTGGAGGTGTTAACTAGGTCAGGTTGAACCCAAACTCGCCAAATCCCGCCAATTTTCGGGTGGGTTTCGGCATGGTTCAAAGTTGCAGTTTCGGCCGCCGACTCGGCGGGCACCGTTCCATATCGGTTGCGGTGGCGCGGCCCCCGACTCGGGCGAGACGCGCGAAACGCTTCATAGAGGGCTCAAAATATTCTGAAAAAATCACGACAAATCTTAAAAAAAATATAGACATCAAAATTGATGTATAGCATGTTCAAAATATATCACCTAGACATGAAAATAATGTATAAATACATGCTTCGCGGTATTAAAATATCAAAATAAGTGCATAATTTAGTAAATTATATGAAATTGATTAAATTTAAATTAACTACTCTTTTCACAAAAGTAAAGATTAATTCTACATTTCTAGTAAAAAATTAAATTATATGAAATTAATTATATGAAATTTTGGCTTGACTTGACCTTGACTCGGGGTTACTCGTCCTCGACTCGGCTAACTCGGCCTTGACTCAGGGCCGACTCGACCTCGAGTCGGGTGACTTGACTGAGGCGGCCTCGAGTCAGGTAAAACAATACAATAGGTTGACTCGTGGACCGGTCTCAGAACGGGGAAGGCCGTTTCGGTTCCGACTTGGCCGAGTCAGAACTGGAACGGCCGAGTTTTTGAACCTTGGGTTTCGGCTAGTTTTGGTTGATGATGAGAGATAAACAATAAAAATGGGGATAATTGGGAACGAACACTAGAAAATCTCAACCTACGGTAGTTAGTATAAGAAAGAAGAAGTTTGAGAATCTCTCCTTAGAGCATCTCACCAAAAAACAGACTGGCTACAAATGCATTAAAAGCTATAATCATCAGCTAACAAACTCATAAGCAGTCTTGGCCTTTTATTTCCCTACATCACTAGAAATTTTCCACCACAACCAATGTGGGACTAAAAGGAAAGCTAAAACAAGTCAAACTAAACAACTTATAAATCAATTAAAATAAATTAAGTAAAGCCACTCAATATCCCCATCATTCCACCAGATTTGGGGAAAAAACTGTACTTCGTCGAGTGTCAATCTTCTCGGCTCTCAATCGGGCTATGGTGGTGGTCGCGAAACAAGTATGCGAGCCCAAACTGAAACAAGGTGGTAGAGGTGAAACTGGCTTCTGAGACGAATTTGCTGTAGATGATGGCAGAACTGAGAAGGCATACATATCAGACCGAATCGAATCCTTTCCACTCAAAGTCGGGCTGATGCCAGGATCCC
>JAVJIF010019153.1:0-64162 GCA_038442645.1 Agave tequilana | reverse complement strand
GGCTGTAATTTTTCATCTGATTCAAGGAAATCTTACTCGGTGCCCCTTTTCCGCGCAAACACCTTGTGCACGTCATGTGCACATCGATCGACGCCCGGTCCACCGAGATTTGGTCCGGTCAACCGGTCGACGCTAGTGGTCTAGGCTGAGTTTTAGGGTTTTGAAACTTGGTCATTTAACATCCTATAAAATGCCATAATATCACATAAAATTCACAAAAATAAGCTCATTGAAATACTTTAAAATCCAAATAAGTGTGATCAAAAATCAACACATATTACAAATGAGTTGAACTATTTTTGCGATATAGAAATTCAGCCTTAAACAGAAACAGATATTTTAAAAATCTATCTTTTAAATGAAAAAACCGATTTTTTCAAAACTTGTCCAAATACAAAAAACAAGATATTAAACAATTTTGAAACATAGTGTGTATAGATATGATCCAATACACAAATAAATGAAATAATATATTTTGGACATTAAGCTCTAAACAAAGTTCTGATAAATACAAAAACTCAAACACATTATATAGAAACATCAAATAAGTTTTTCTAAATATTGAAACCAACAAAGTGTATAGATGAAATCCAAAAACACATAAAACATGTAAACTTATTTTGATGAACTCTATTCATAAAATATAAAGATATCTACTTTGAACAAACCAAAACGACATTTTCTAAAATCAAATTATTTTATGAAAACACATACACATTTTGTGTGTGTGTGTATATATATATATATTGAGCTTGAGCATTTCACAAATAATCTATTTTTACACTTTATTTAAAAATAAAATCTTAACACTTACAGACACTAGACTCAAGACTTGAAAATCTTCTTTTGAAAAACTTCTTCTCCATCTTGATTTGGTCCAAAATTGATCCATGAGTTAGACTCCTCTTTGAGTATTGATGTGATCTTGAGCGTGAGCTCTTGAATCAACACGTGCTGCTTCAAAACTTGACTTCGAATCTTTCGTTGAAGCTAAACACTGACTAAGATCTTGATCAAATATCTGAAACTATATAAGCATAAGATCATTAGTACTATAACTATATGAGTTAATCATCACCAAAACTTGGGTGATGGACCTTTGGGCCAACAATCTCCTCCTTTTTGATGATGACAAAACTCATGGAGTTATATATCCATGGATTAAAGATAAGCTTCATAAAAGCTCCCCTATAACTTATGCATAGCAAAAACAATAAGGATATGCAATAAAAGCACATAAATTAAACAAAACATATACGCATAAATACCAATATTAAGAATGCATATATAAACTCACTATATCTTCTCCCCCTTTATGTCAAGTCATCAACAAAGGGGTGAAGATAATCAAACAATAAAGAAGCTCCCCTTAACTCATGGAGTTATATATGCATAGATTAAAGATAAGCTTTATAGAAGCTCCCCCTTAACTCATGCATAGCATAAAAAAATAGATATTGGTTAAAAGCACTTAACCTAAACAAACATATATGCATAAACAACAAATATTTAACATGCATTTATAAACTCTCTAAATTCTTCTCCCCTTTTTGTCAACTCATCACAAAGGGGTGAAGACAAATAAACAAGAAAGATGTATATACGATATACATTCATGAAGAGGAGAGATGTTAAGTTAGCTCCCTCTGCATACATGCATTACATGGAGAAGGAATGACTTAACTCTAACCCACGTAAAGCATAATATACAATGTATAGACGGAGATGTTAAGCTCCCCTTACACACGTGTACCATATAAGGAAGAAAGGTCAAGCTCTACTATATGTAAATAACACTCAACATGAATTTATATATAGAGGATATGTTAAGCTCCCCTTACATATAGGCAAAACATATCAACAAATTTTAAAATTTTTGAAATTTCTTTGAGTCAATAAAATGAATTATGATATCAATGAAATCAAATTGTAGTTGACAAAATAAATGTTGGTACTATTTATAGATAAACAAAAATTTTTATATACCAATAGTAGATTTTGATACCAATAGAAGGTGAAACATGAAGTACATTTGATACAAAAAATATGCATTAAAATCAATGCATAAGCTTATAGAGATACCAATTAACATTAGAATTAAATCAAGCATAGCGTAAACCTTTTGTGCTTTAAAAATATGTAAAGATATTGTAAACAGGCACAAAAAAAAATCATATATATATGCATATGTATATATGTGTATATGTATGAAAATGGAAACATCAACTGAGATTTGAAGCATACATATATAGAAAACACATATGAGTATACAAAAATAAAATTCATGAAGATCATGTGTATAACTCATATCAATCCACCCTTATCATGCACATGTTAAAAAGATATTGAATTTGAGCATACAAGACATGATCACCCATCCAATCGCCCTTGATGGTAGTGTAGGTCACCTAGAGGAGGTGAATAGGTGACAAGCTAATCAAATGTAAAAATATGCAAAATTAAAAACTATTTTTGCAAACTAAAAACAATAAGTTAACACACAATGTATAACCAAAGAGTGTAGCCGAATTCCTGGTGAAAGGCTCTGGACTATCTCCTCAAGATTTCTCTAGATTATGAGTTGAGGTGTCACTATGGCTCTCTTGGTTGAATAGAATTGTGAGCAAACAATCCCTAGCACAAGGAATATTAAGCAAGTAATAGATATAAACTATAAACACATGCAAAATATAAACACAAGTGAGAGAGAGAGATGAGCAAGCACAAACATGGGAGATTTGTTTCGAGGTTCGAGCCACTTGCTCTACATCCCCGCCTTCACCACTATGAAGAATTTTCACTATAATCGATCCCGCAAGATCACTCGGTGCCGCAACACCTACAAGAGCTCGCTCAAGAATTCTTAGACCCGCAAATCTTTCACTTGTTCCCACAAGAACACCACACGCGAACCCGCAAGCTCACCGAGCCCGCAACCTCTACAACTCCTCAAATATAAGGGGTGGAACACTTGTGATCACATCCAAGTGTTCACTTATTTTAATCACAAAAACTAACTCTCTCACAACAAGGATCATAGAGGATGAATATGGCAATGAAAAACTCAAGTTTGTGCGAGAAAATCAAGAAAGAGTTGTGGTGAAAAACTCAAGAAATCTCTTTTGAAAACACTCTTTAAAAACTCTCCTTTTGATATGAAAGTTTTAGCCCAAAAACATGTGGAGAAAAACTCTAAGAGAGATGTGAAAAAACGGCTCTAAAACTTCTCCAAAATCTTTTCTAAAACAGGCCAAGAGAATCGCTTTTTATAGGGTTCAGAATTATAGCCGTTGGGGTCCAGAACAGGCCCAGAATGGCCTGTCGGTCGACCGACCAATAGTTAGATTTTTGACTGTTGGGGTTATCGGTTGACTGACCGATCGACCGTCCCAAGGCAATTTAGCTGTCGGTCGACCTCCCGATCGACTGAGGCCAGAACCAGAGAGTGAACTATATGGTCGGTCGACCCGGGCCAGATCCAGAGAGCAAGCTCTCTAGATCGGTCGATCGCACGATCAACCGACCCAATGTTCAAATCCTTGTGCACGTCTTGTGCACATCGATCGACCGCCCGGTCCACCGAGATTTGGTCCGGTCGACCGGTCGACCGCTAGTGGTCTAGGCTGAGTTTTAGGGTTTTGAAACTTGGTCTTTTAACATCTTATAAAATGCCATAAAATCACATAAAATTCACAAAAATAAGCTCATTGAAATACTATGAAATCCAAATATGTGTGATCAAAATCAACACATATTACAAATGAGTTGAACTATTTTTGCGATATAGAAATTCAGCCTTAAACAGAAACCAATATTTTAAAAATCTATCTTTAAATGAAAAACCGATTTTTTCAAAACTTGTCCAAATACAAAAATAAGAAATTAAAATACTTTTGAAACATAGTGTGTATGGATATGATCCAATGCACATATAAGATGAAATATCTATATTTTGGACATTAAGCTCTAAACAAAGTTCTGATAAATACAAAAACTCAAACACATTATATAGAAACATCAAATAAGTTTTTCTAAATATTGAAACCAACAATGTGTATAGATGAAATCCAAAACACATATAAAACATGTAACTTATTTTGATGAACTCTATTCATAAAATATAAAGATATCTACTTTGAACAAACCAAAACGACATTTTCTAAAATCAAAATTATTTTATGAAAACACATACAAATTTTGTGTGTGTGTATATATATATATATGAGCTTGAGCATTTCACAAATAATCTATTCTTTACACTTTATTTAAATAAAATCTTAACACTTACAGACACTAGACTCAAGACTTGAAAATCTTCTTTTGAAAAACTTCTTCTCCATCTTGATTTGGTCCAAAATTGATCCATGAGTTAGACTCCTCTTTGAGTACTTGATGTGATCTTGAGCGTGAGCTCTTGAATCAACACGTGCTGCTTCAAAACTTGACTTCGAATATTTCATTGAAGCTAAACACTGACTAAGATCTTGATCAAATATCTGAAACTAAATAAGCATAAGATCATTAGTACTATAACTATATGAGTTAATCATCACCAAAACTTGGGTGATGGACCTTTGGGCCAACAATCTCCTCCTTTTGATGATGACAAAACTCATGGAGTTATATATCCATGGATTAAAGATAAGCTTCATAAAAGCTCCCCCATAACTCATGCATAGTAAAAACAATAAGGATATTCAATAAAAGCACATAAATTAAACAAAACATATACGCATAAATACCAATATTAAGAATGCATATATAAACTCACTATATCTTCTCCTCCTTTTTGTCAAGTCATCAACAAAGGGGTGAAGATAATCAAACAATAAAGAAGCTCCCCCTAACTCATGGAGTTATATATGCATGGATTAAAGATAAGCTTTATAGAAGCTCCCTCTTAACTCATGCATAGCATAAAACATATAGATATTGGTTAAAAGCACTTAACCTAAACAAACATATATGCATAAACAACAAATATTTAACATGCATTTATAAACTCTCTAAATTCTTCTCCCCTTTTTGTCAACTCATCAACAAAGGGGTGAAGACAAATAAACAAGAAAGATGTATATGCGATATACATTCATGAAGAGGAGAGATGTTAAGTTAGCTCCCTCTGCATACATGCATTACGTGGAGAAGGGATGACTTAACTCTAACCCACGTAAAGCATAATATACAATGTATAGAATGAGATGTTAAGCTCCCCTTACACACGTGTACCATATAAGGAAGAAAGGTCAAGCTCTGCTATATGTGAATAACACTCAACATGAATTTATATATAGAGGATATGTTAAGCTTCCCTTACATATAGGCAAAACATATCAACAAATTTTAAAAATTTTTGAAATTTCTTTGAGTCAATAAAATGAATTATGATATCAATGAAATCAAATTGTAGTTGACAAAATAAAGTTGGTACTATTTATAGATAAACAAAAATTTTAATATACAATAGTAAATTTTGATACCAATAGAAGGTGAAACATGAAGTACATTTTGATACAAAAAAATATGCATTAAAATCAATGCATAAGCTTAGAGATACCAATTAACATTTAGAATTAAATCAAGCATAGCATAAACCTTTTGTGCTTTAAAATATGTAAAGATATTGTAAAACAAGCACAAAAAAAATCATATATATGTATATGTATGTATGTATGTATGTATGTATGTGTATATGTATGAAAATGGAAACATCAATTGAGATTTGAAGCATACATATATAGAAAACACATATAAGTATACAAAAATAAAATTCATGAAGATCATGTGTATAACTCATATCAATCCACCCTTATCATGCACATGTTAAAAAAGATATTGAATTTGAGCATACAAGACATGATCACCCATCCAATCGCCCTTGATGGTAGTGTAGGTCACCTAGAGGAGGTAAATAGGTGACAAGCTAATCAAATGTAAAACTAATGCAAAATTAAAAACTATTTTTGCAAACTAAAAACAATAAGTTAACACACAATGTATAACCAAAGAGTGTAGCCGAATTCCTGGTGAAAGGCTCTGGACTATCTCCTCAAGATTTCTCTAGATTAAGAGTTGAGGTGTCACTATGGCTCTCTTGGTTGAAAAGAAGTGTGAGCAAACAATCCCTAGCACAAGGAATATCAAGCAAGTAATAGATATAAACTATAAACGCATGCAAAAGATAAACACAAGTGAGAGAGAGATGAGCAATCACAAATATGGGAGATTTGTTTCGAGGTTCGAGCCACTTGCTCTACATCCCCGCCTTCACCACTATGAAGAATTTTCACTATAATCGATCTCGCAAGATCACTCGGTGCCGCAACACCTACAAGAGCTCGCTCAAGAATTCTTAGACCCACAAATCTCTCACTTGTTCCCACAAGAACACCACACGCGAACCCGCAAGCTCACCGAGCCCGCAACCTCTACAACTCCTCAAATATAAGGGGTGGAAACACTTGTGATCACTTCCAAGTGTTCACTTCTTTTAATCACAAAAACTAACTCTCTCACAACAAGGATCATAGAGGATAAATATGGCAATGGAAAACTCAAGTTTGTGGCGAGAAAATCAAGAAAGACTTGTGGTGAAAAACTCAAGAAATCTCTTTTGAAAACACTCTTTAAAAACTCTCCTTTTGATATGAAAGTTTAAGCCAAAAAAACATGTGGAGAAAAACTCTAAGAGAGATGTGAAAAACCGGCTCTAAAACTTCTCCAAAATCTTTCTAAAACAGGCCAAGAGAACCGCTTTTTATAGGGTTCAGAATTATAGCCGTTGGGTCCAGAACAGGCCCAGAATGGCCTGTCGGTCGACCGCCCCAGTCGGCTGACCAATGGTCAGATTTTTGACTGTTGGGTTATCGGTTGTGTAACCCCTTGATCCCCGGTGTACGTATCACTGTATCAGTACGCGATACGACGTACAAAATTGATTTGACCTTCATGGTAGTCTGATTGAGCTAATTGTAGTTTCAAAAATCATTTTCTAATATTTTAGATTTTTCAGAATTTTCTGGAATTTTTCTGGATTATTTTGGAAAATCTCCGTAGTCGGTGCGACCGATACCGCTATAGGCTTTATGATTTTTATTTCACAAATGGAGTAGAATTTTGAGAATCGACTTTCACTATGTGTCTTAGAATCGTATTCTCTACGTTAGGGTATTTTTGAGGCTTTTTCTGAATTTATCAAAAATCGGGCCAAACGGTGTCGCCCGGTATCAGCGAGACGCTCTGGGATTTTTAATTTGCAAACCGTATTGAATTTCTTCAAACCGTCTTCATTTTACGTATCAGAATAATATTCTCTATTTTCTGTAATTTTGGTCACCGTTCAGAACTGGTCGAATATTGGGCCAATTTAATAATAATAAAATATTATTATTTTCAATTCCCTTTTTCTTTTCTTCTCCTTTCTTCCTGAAGAAGCCTCTCCACTGCCATCACTTCCACCGCCTCACCTCTTTCTCTCTCTTTCCCCCCTTAAAATCTCTCTCCCTCTCTCTTAATTACAATTCCCCCTCTCTTCCCTAACTCTCCCCCCCAATTCTCTCTTCTCTCTCTCTAGCACTCTCTCTAACCTCTCTCTCTCTCTCTCTCTCTGCAACCCAACAGGGAGGGCTGACTATGCCTGCAGCCCGGCTGCCCTTAGCCGGCGCCTCCCCTCCGACCACCGCGCCGCCGGCCGGCCAGGCGCCGTCGGCCAGGCCGCAACCTTCCTCCCTTTCTTCTTCCTCTTCTTTTTCTTCTTCTTTTCTTTCCTTTTCTTTTCTCTGTTTCTTCCCCTCCTCTTCCTCTCTCTCTCCCTTTTCCCTCTCTCTCTCCCCCTCACTCTCTCTCTCTTGGCCGGGCGGAACCGCCGCCGGCGGCCGCCAGCGCCGCCGGCCAGCTGGGCTGGCCGGCGGGCCGCGCAGGGGCGGCAGCAGCAAGCTGCTGCTGCTGCTGCTATGGATTTCTTGATTGGGTTTAGGTAGAACCCAAACCTAATAAGCTTATTGGGTCAATATTAAACCCAATAAATCCCCAAACCCGTTTTCCTTAAGTCAAATGGGTTTGGGTCTTGGATCGACACTCGACCCGTTATGAGTCAAAACCCGCATCTAAACCCAATAAGGTAAAGTTGTAGAAAACCCCCTCATTCTTTTTAGTAATTGCATTTGAATTACTTTTATTTATATATTTAACCTTTTTGTTATGATTTATTGTTCGGGCGATATCTGGAGCATCCGGACTCCGATTCGGACGATTCTGGATTCATTGCGATCGTGGGAAAGAGAGCTACCTTCCCGTGGCTAGTTTGTGAGTGCTTTTCTTTTCTAAATATATTTTTATCATTTTCAGTGAAAATGCTTGATTGCTTCCTTAATAAAACGTGATTAATGCATTTGGGAAATCCTTGAAATTAAAACATAATAAAACCTGATACGGGATGATTGGTTAGTTAACGAGATTTCTGAAGTTAATCATGTTCCTGAGTAAAACGTACCACTAGACACTGTTCCCTCATGGATCACTATTATGGTTCCACAATATAGCTACATGTCCACTGATACACGTTCGGTTATACCACACGGCTACATGTACACCAAGACATGCGTACTTCATTATACGGGATCTTGTCACTGTTCCACTGTCACCCTTACCGATCCACTGGTACACTAAGCACCGTAATGCATGTATATATCGGTTACCCTGGATATCGTCTTTCATGTAGCTTTCATGTAGTTTCATGTACACGTCTCACCATTACGTAGATACTTAGATTCACGACACTAGTACTGCATGTTTGTGACCTACTGATATACGGATACTCTAGTACACTGGATACCGTCAGTTTATAGTGATATCCTCGTTACATGGATGCACTGATCACCGTTATGATCGGCACTAGCACAGAGGTATTACAAGGATTATTACTACACATAGATGTTTCACTGGTGCACGGATAGACCAATGCACGGACTACCGCATTTTATGTTTACATATCACTGTTACACAAGCATGTCATGTTTCTATATCCCTATTACACATGGATATATGGTTTCTCTATTCTTGTCATATGATTCTCCGTTCATATTACATGTATTATTGTTCCATGTTACCGTCTTAATGTTATATGATTGTTTCCTGTATTGATATGGACATTCCCGTTACTGGACATGAGCGCGGTTGATATGCAATATGTGGAATCCCACATCTATTATTCCCATTTCCCGTTATATTGTTCCTGTTTCCCGTTATATTGTTCTATGCTATCAACAGAGCTCAGGTCCTGTTATCCTGTTACCCGTATCATGTACTGTATTTGTTCTTGTTACATTGTATACTTGACATATAAGATAATAAGATAACTGGGGTATGGGGGAGACTTGACGGTTGATTAGATCATATCGGGTGGATGTCTGGATCCATTGTTTGTCCCACTGCAGGGGACGGGGTAGTGCTGGCTACCGTCTGTTACTCATGAGCATCCCGTTTCCCGTTATGTTTTAGCTCATTGAGATTCCTGTTTCATGTTACAGCCTTAGCGGGCTGGCCCTGGTCTTAGCAGCCAGGGGTCTGTTTAAGGCCGTTGTCCCGGGTATGCACGGGATACACCCACCCGATAAGAGCTCTTCGACTATGAGTTTCCAATTAACATAATAAAACAGTATACACAATAGTGACGTCGGGAACACTTGTTATTTGGTCACTCTCTCGTTTGGATAATGGTACCCGTAGGCCATGTCCGGATGGGTTCGACTGGAGTGCGGGCTCCAGTATGAACTACCAGTGGTATGAGACACTGGAAAAGATTGATTAAAATACCAAGTGGTACTGATTTCTACTATTGTATAAAGAACAGGACTTGCCTGATACATGTGTTCTATTGTAAAGTTGTACTTATTACTGTTCCTGATCATTTATTTGCTATTATGTTACAGGTATACGTTGTTACTTTACCTGGTACATGTTACACATTCTGTGGTGGCCTACTACTTCTGTACATGTATACACTGCATTGCATATCTGCTATTTTCTGTATACTTTGCAGACATCATTACTGTCTATGCACAACACCGCATTATGGTTATTTTGCATATGCCCATCTGTATGTTCACTTCTATCACGTCACCACTAGCATGTTCCTTTCTATCACGTCACCACTAGGCTACAGTACTGATTATATAAACTGGATACGACTATAGACATGACCCGATGATAACCGGCTAGGTAGTGATGGTATTAAAAGATAACATGTCTATATATTTCTACTGCTACTTATATACTTATTATATAGTATCACTAGTACAACATCATGTATTATATATTGTTATCGTGGTTATATTACTATTGTATCTATTACCACCTCCTTCATTTTATCACTCACTAGGTCGCTTTCTGACGACCCTGGGTTTGCGTGCCCAGGTTGGAGAGCCAAGTTACCGTATTCTCAGATAGTCTATTGGGTTCATATCGGAGACTTCTCATCGAGACTATTCATAGGTATCTTGGTAATTTATTTCTGTTATCCTATGTCTCCCTGTTTGTATATCTGTTGTGATCACTAACCCCTTTCTGCAGGTATTCTTGTACCTATTTCCTACTGGAACTCTTGTGTATATGGAGGCCCTGTCTTGTACTGAGGCTTAACGTACTCGTGAGTGTGTTTTCACCTCACGTATGTACGTCGCCATAACGTTCCCGTACCTGCGGGATCGGGGCGTTACATAGTGGTATCAGAGCCTAGGTTTACACCTGGTGTGGGTAACCACCTAGGTCAAGCCTCGAGCTCAGACCTACAGTACAAGCAGAGGCAGATTAGAGTTTATCTGTCTCTGAATTGGGGATTCCGGCAACGAGTACAAGAATACCATGACCTTGACAATTCCTGTCTTGACTCGTTTGTATCCCTTCCTTACTTCTTGTTGTCTACCAGAATATCCGATTTCTTTATCGTTTTCTATGTATCTGATTGAGCTTCCAATCCGTTTGTGTTAGTTCACTACATGACTTCTCCATCCCGAGTTCCTTATAGATATCTCAGAGTGCGCTACGGAAGTGTCGTGGACCCGTAACATTTCGGCGTTTGGGTTGGAAATATTGTTCTCACACCTGATTGAAATTTTGAGGACGAAATTTTTTGTAAGGTGGGGAGAAATGTAACCCCTTGATCCCCGGTATACGTATCACTGTATCAATACGCGATACGACGTACAAATTGATTTGACCTTCGTGGTAGTCTGATTGAGCTAATTGTAGTTTCAAAAATCATAATATTTTAGATTTTTCAGGGTTTTCTGGAATTTTTCTGGATTTTTTTGGAAAATCTCCGTAGTCAGTGTCGACCGATACCGCTAATAGGCTTTACGATTTTTATTTCACAAACAGAGTAGAATTTTGAGAATCAACTTTCACCATGTGTCTTAGAATCCTATTCTCTACGTTAGAGTATTTTGGGGCTTTTTCTGAATTTATCGAAAATCGGGTCAAGCCTGTGTCGCCCGGTATCGGCGAGACGCTCTAGGATTTTTAATTTGCAAACCTATTGAATTTCTTCAAACCGTCTTCAATTTACGTATCAGGATAATATTCTCTATTTTTTGTAATTTTTGGGCACCGTTCAGAACTGGTCGAATATTGGGCCAATTTAATAATAATAAAATATTATTATTTTCAATTCCCTTTTTCTTTTCTTCTCCTTTCTTCCTGAAGAAGCCTCTCCACCGCCATCACTTCCACCGCCTCACCTCTTTCTCTCTCTTTCCCCCTTAAAATCTCTCTCCCTCTCTCTTAATTACAATTCCCCCTCTCTTCCCTAACTCTCTCTCCCCCCCAGTTCTCTCTTCTCTCTCTCTAACACTCTCTCTAACCTCTCTCTCTCTCTGCAACCCAACAGGGGGCTGACCATGCCTGCGGCCCGGCTGCCCTTAGCCGGCGCCTCCCCTCCGACCACCGCGCCGCCGGCCGGCCAGGCGCCGCCGGCCAGGCCGCAACCTTCCTCCCTTTCTTCTTCCTCTTCTTTTTCTTCTTCTTTTCTTTCCTTTTCTCTTCTCTGTTTCTTCCCCTCCTCTTCCTCTCTCTCTCTCCCTTTTCCCTCTCTCTCCCCTCACTCTCTCTCTTGGCCGGGCGGAACCGCCGCCGGCGGCCGCCAGCGTCGCTGGCCAGCTGGGCGGCCGGCCGGCCGCGCAGGGGTAGCAGCAGCAAGCTGCTGCTGCTATGGGTTTCTTAATTGGGTTTGGGTAGAACCCAAACCCAATAAGCTTATTGGGTCAATAGTAAACCCAATAAATCCCCAAACCCGTTAACCCGTTTTCCTTAAGTCAAATGGGTTTGGGTCTTGGATCGACACTCGACCTGTTATGAGTCCAAACCCGCATCTAAACCCAATAAGGTAAAGTTATAGAAAACCCCCTCATTCTTTTTAGTAATTGCATTTGAATGAATTTTATTTACATATTTAACCCTTTTTGTTATGATTTAGTGTTCGGGCGATATCTGGAGCATCCGGACTCCGATTCGGACGATTCTGGATTCATTGCGATCGTGGGAAAGAGAGCTACCTTCCCGTGGATAGTTTGTGAGTGATTTTCTTTTCTAAATTATATTTTTATCATTTTTAGTGAAAATGCTTGATTGCTTCCTTAATAAAACGTGATTAATGCATTTGGGAAATCCTTGTAATTAAAACATAATAAAACCTGATACGGGATGATTGGTTAGTTAACGAGATTTCTGAAGTTAATCATATTCCTGAGTAAAACGTACCACTAGACACTGTTCCCTCATGGATCACTATTATGGTTCCACAATATAGCTACATGTCCACTGATACACGTTTGGTTATACCACACGGCTACATGTACACCAAGACACGCGTACTTCATTATACGGGATCTTGTCACTGTTCCACTGTCACCCTTACCGACCCACTGGTACACTAAGCACCGTAGTGCATGTATGTATCGGTTACCCTGGATATCGTCTTTCATGTAGCTTTCATGTAGTTTCATGTACACGTCTCACCATTACGTAGATACTGAGATTCACGACACTTGTACTGCATGTTTGTGACCTACTGATATACGGATACTCTAGTACACTGGATACCGTCAGTTTATAGTGATATCCTCGTTACATGGATGCACTGATCACCGTTATGACAGGCACTAGCACAGAGGTATTACACGGATTATTACTACACATAGATGTTTCACTAGTGCACGGATAGACCAATGCACGGACTACCGCATTTCATGTTTACATATCACTGTTACACATGCATGTCATGTTTCTATATCCCTGTTACACATGCATACATGGTTTCTCTATTCTTGTCATATGATTCTCCGTTCATATTACATGTATTATTGTTCCATGTTACCGTCTTCATGTTATATGATTGTTTCCTGTTATTGATATGGACATTCCCGTTACTGGACATGAGCGCGATTGATATGCAATATGTGGAATCCCACATCTATTGTTCCCGTTTCCCGTTATATTGTTCTATACTATCAACAGAGCTCAGGTCCTGTTATCCTGTTACCCGTATCATGTACTGTATTTGTTCTTGTTACATTGTATACTTGACATATAAGATAATAAAGATAACTGGGGTATGGGGGAGACTTGACGGTTGATTAGATCATATCGGGTGGATGTTTGGATCAATTGTTTGTTCCACTGCAGGGAACGGGATAGTGCTGGCTACCATCTGTTACTCATGAGCATCCCGTTTCCCGTTATGTTTTAGCTCATTGAGATTCCCGTTACATGTTACAGCCTTAGCGGGCTAGCCCTGGTCTCAGCAGCCAGGGGTCTGTTTAAGGCCGTTATCCCGGGTATGCACGAGATACACCCACCCGATAAGAGCTCTTCGACTATGGGTTTCTAATTAACATAATAAAACAATATGCCCAATAGTGACGTCGGGAACACTTGTTATTTGGTCACTCTCTCGTTTGGATAATGGTACCCGTAGGCCATGTCCGGATGGGTTCGACTGAGTGCGGGCCCCAGTATGAACTACCAGTGGTATGAGACAATGGAAGAAATTGATTAAAATACTAAGTGGTACTGATTGCTACTATTGTATAAAGAACAGGACTTGCCTGATACATGTGTTCTATTGTAAAGTTGTACT
This sequence comes from Agave tequilana, assembly GCA_038442645.1. Classification (NCBI taxonomy): domain Eukaryota; kingdom Viridiplantae; phylum Streptophyta; class Magnoliopsida; order Asparagales; family Asparagaceae; genus Agave; species Agave tequilana. The sequence goes on along the minus strand of JAVJIF010019153.1, from coordinate 50,031 downwards.
TATTACTGTTCCTGATCATTTATCCGCTATTATGTTACAGGTATACGTTGTTACTTTACCTGGTATATGTTACACATTCTGTGGTGGCCTACTACTTCTGTACATGTATACACTGCATTGCATATCTGCTATTTTCTGTATACTTTGCAGACATCATTATTGTCTATGCACAACACCGCATTATGGTTATCTTGCATATGCCTATCTACATGTTCACTTCTATCACGTCACCACTAGCATGTTCCTTTCTATCACGTCACCACTAGGCAACAGTACTGATTATATAAACTGGATACGACTATAGACATGACCCGATGATAACCGGCTCGGTAGTGATGGTATTAAAAGATAACATGTCTATATATTTCTACTGCTACTTATATACTTATTATATAGTATCACTAGTATAACATCATGTATTATATATTATTATCGTGCTTATATTACTATTGTATCTATTACCACCTCCTTCATTTTACCACTTATTAGGTCGCTTTCTGACGACCCTGGGTTTGCGTGCCCAGGTTGGAGAGCCGAGTTACCGTATTCTCAGATAGTCTATTGGGTTCATATCGGAGACTCCTCATCGAGACTATTCATAGGTATCTTGGTAATTTATTTCTGTTATCCTATGTCTCCCTGTTTGTATATCAGTTGTGATCACTAACCCCTTTTTGCAGGTATTCTTGCACCTATTTCCTGCTGGAACTCCTGTGTATATGGAGGCCCTGTCCTGTACTGAGGCTTAACGTACTCGTGAGTGTGTTTTCACCTCGCGTATGTACTCGCCATAACATCCCCGTACCAACGGGATCGGGGCGTTACAGGTTGACCGACCGATCGACCGTCCCAAGGCAATTTACCTGTCGGTCGACCTCCCGATCGACTGAGGCCAGAACCAGAGAGTGAATTATCTGGTCGGTCGACCCGGGCCAGATCCAGAGTGCAAGCTCTCTAGATCGGTCGATCGCACGATCGACCGACCCAATGTTCAGAGCCTTGTGCACGTCTTGTGCACATCGATCGACCGCCCGGTCCATCGAGATTTGGTCCGGTCGACCGGTCGACCGCTAGTGATCTAGGCTGAGTTTTAGGGTTTTGAAACTTGGTCTTTTAACATCCTATAAAATGCCATAAAATCACATAAAATTCACAAAAATAAGCTCATTGAAATACTTTGAAATCCAAATATGTGTGATCAAAAATCAACACATATTACAAATGAGTTGAACTATTTTTGCGATATAGAAATTCAACCTTAAACAGAAACCGATATTTTTAAAAATCTATCTTTTAAATGAAAAACCGATTTTTTCAAAACTTGTCCAAATACAAAAACAAGATATTAAAACACTTTTGAAACATAGTGTGTATGGATATGATCCAATACACATATAAGATGAAATATCTATATTTTGGACATTAAGCTCTAAACAAAGTTCTGATAAATACAAAAACTCAAACACATTATATAGAAACATCAAATAATTTTTTCTAAATATTGAAACCAACAATGTGTATAGATGAAATCCAAAACACATATAAAACATGTAAACTTATTTTGATGAACTCTATTCATAAAATATAAAGATATCTACTTTGAACAAACCAAAACGACATTTTCTAAAATCAAAATTATTTTATGAAAACACATACAAATTTTGTGTGTGTGTATATATATATAAGCTTGAGCATTTCACAAATAATCTATTCTTTATACTTTATTTAAAAATAAAATCTTAACACTTACAGACACTAGACTCAAGACTTGAAAATCTTCTTTTGAAAAACTTTTTCTCCATCTTGATTTGGTCCAAAATTGATCCATGAGTTAGACTCCTCTTTGAGTACTTGATGTGATCTTGAGCGTGAACTCTTGAATCAACACGTGTTGTTTCAAAACTTGACTTCGAATATTTCATTGAAGCTAAACACTGACTAAGATCTTGATCAAATATCTGAAACTAAATAAGCATAAGATCATTAGTACTATAACTATATGAGTTAATCATCACCAAAACTTGGGTGATGGACCTTTGGGCCAACAATCTCCTCCTTTTTTATGATGACAAAACTCATTGAGTTATATATCCATGGATTAAAGATAAGCTTCATAAAAGCTCCCCTATAACTCATGCATAGCAAAAACAATAAGGATATTCAATAAAAGCACATAAATTAAACAAAACATATACGCATAAATACCAATATTAAGAATGCATATATAAACTCACTATATCTTCTCCCCCTTTTTGTCAAGTCATCAACAAAGGGGTGAAGATAATCAAACAATAAAGAAGCTCCCTTTTAACTCATGGAGTTATATATGCATGGATTAAAGATAAGCTTTATAGAAGCTCCCCCTTAACTCATGCATAGCATAAAACAAATAGATATTGGTTAAAAGCACTTAACCTAAACAAATATATATGCATAAACAACAAATATTTAACATGCATTTATAAACTCTCTAAATTCTTCTCTCCTTTTTGTCAACTCATCAACAAAGGGGTGAAGACAAATAAACAAGAAAGATGTATATGCGATATACATTCATGAAGAGGAGAGATGTTAAGTTAGCTCCCTCTGCATACATGCATTACGTGAAGAAGGGATGACTTAACTCTAACCTACGTAAAGCATAATATACAATGTATAGACGGAGATGTTAAGCTCCCCTTACACACGTGTACCATATACGGAAGAAAGGTCAAGCTCTACTATATGTGAATAACACTCAACATGAATTTATATATAGAGGATATGTTAAGCTCCCCTTACATATAGGCAAAACATATCAACAAATTTTAAAAATTTTTGAAATTTCTTTGAGTCAATAAAATGAATTATGATATCAATGAAATCAAATTGTAGTTGACAAAATAAATATTGGTACCATTTATAGATAAACAAAAATTTTAATATACCAATAGTAGATTTTATTACCAATAGAAGGTGAAACATGAAGTACATTTTGATACAAAAAATATGCATTAAAATCAATGCATAAGCTTATAGAGATACCAATTAACATTTAGAATTAAATCAAGCATAGCATAAACCTTTTGTGCTTTAAAAATATGTAAAGATATTGTAAAACAAGCACAAAAAAAATCATATATACACGTATATGTATGTATGTATGTATGTGTATATGTATGAAAAAGGAAACATCAATTGAGATTTGAAGCATACATATATAGGAAACACATATGAGTATACAAAAACAAAATTTCATCATGTGTATAACTCATATCAATCCACCCTTATCATGCACATGTTAAAAAAGATATTAAATTTGAGCATACAAGACATGATCACCCATCCAATCGCCCTTGATGGTAGTGTAGGTCACCTAGAGGAGGTGAATAGGTGACAAGCTAATCAAATGTAAAACTAATGCAAAATTAAAAACTATTTTTGCAAACTATAAACAATAAGTTAACACACAATGTATAACCAAAGAGTGTAGCCGAATTCCTGGTGAAAGGCTCTGAACTATCTCCTCAAGATTTCTCTAGATTAAGAGTTGAGGTGTCACTATGGCTCTCTTGGTTGAATAGAAGTGTGAGCAAACAATCCCTAGCACAAGGAATATCAAGCAAGTAATAGATATAAACTATAAACGCATGCAAAATATAAACACAAGTGAGAGAGAGATAAGCAATCACAAATATAGGAGATTTGTTTCGAGGTTCGAGCCACTTGCTCTACATCCCTGCCTTCACCACTATGAAGAATTTTCACTATAATCGATCCCGCAAGATCACTCGGTGCTGCAACACCTATAAGTGCTCGCTCAAGAATTCTAAGACCTGCAAATCTCTCACTTGTTCCCACAAGAACACCACACGCGAACCCGCAAGCTCACCGAGCCCGCAACCTCTACAACTCCTCAAATATAAGGGGTGGAACACTTGTGATCAATCACAAAAACTAACTCTCTCACAACAAGGATCATAGAGGATGAATATGGCAATGAAAAACTCAAGTTTGTGTGAGAAAATCAAGAAAGACTTGTGGTGAAAAACTCAAGAAATCTCTTTTGAAAACGCTCTTTAAAAACTCATGTTAAAAACCGGCTCAAAAACTTCTCCAAAATCTTTTTATATGGTTCAGAATTATAGCCGTTGGGGTCCAGAACAGGCCCAGAATGGCTTGTCGGTCGACCGCCCGGTCGACCGACCAATGATCAGATTTTTGACTGTTGGGGTTATCGGTTGACCGACCGATCGACCGTCCCAAGGCAATTTACCTATCGGTCGACCTCCCGATCGACTGAGGCCAGAACCAGAGAGTGAACTATCTGGTCGGTCGACCCGGGCCAGATCCAGAGAGCAAGCTCTCTAGATCGGTCGATCGCACGATCGACTGACCCAATGTTCAGAGCCTTGTGCACGTCTTGTGCACATCGATCGACCGCCCGTTCCACCGAGATTTGGTCCGGTCGACCGCTAGTGGTCTAGGCTGAGTTTTAGGGTTTTGAAACTTGGTGTTTTAACATCCTATAAAATGCCATAAAATCACATAAAATTCACAAAAATAAGTTTATTGAAATACTTTGAAATTCAAATATGTGTGATCAAAAATCAACACATATTACAAATGAGTTGAACTATTTTTGTGATATAGAAATTCAGCCTTAAACAGAAACCGATATTTTTAAAAATCTATCTTTTAAATGAAAAACCGATTTTTTCAAAACTTGTCCAAATACAAAAACAAGATATTAAAACACTTTTGAAACATAGTGTGTATGGATATGATCCAATACACATATAAGATGAAATATCTAAATTTTGGATATTAAGCTCTAAACAAAGTTCTGATAAATACAAAAACTCAAACACATTATATAGAAATATCAAATAAGTTTTTCTAAATATTGAAACCAACAATGTGTATAGATGAAATCCAAAACACATATAAAACATGTAAACTTATTTTGATGAACTCTATTCATAAAATATAAAGATATCTACTTTGAACCAAAACAACATTTTCTAAAATCAAAATTATTTTATGAAAACACATACAAATTTTGTGTGTGTGTATATATATATGAGCTTGAGCATTTCACAAATAATCTATTCTTTACACTTTATTTAAAAATAAAATTTTAACACTTACAGACACTAGACTCAAGACTTGAAAATCTTCTTTTAAAAAACTTCTTCTCCATCTTGATTTGGTCCAAAATTGATCCATGAGTTAGACTCCTCTTTGAGTACTTGATGTGATCTTGAGCGTGAGCTCTTGAATCAACACGTGCTGCTTCAAAACTTGACTTCGAATCTTTCATTGAAGCTAAACACTGACTAAGATCTTGATCAAATATCTGAAACTAAATAAGCATAAGATCATTAGTACTATAACTATATGAGTTAATCATCATCAAAACTTGGGTGATGAACCTTTGGGCCAACAATCTCCTCCTTTTTGATGATGACAAAACTCATGGAGTTATATATCCATGGATTAAAAATAAGCTTCATAAAAGCTCCCCCATAACTCATGCATAGCAAAAACAATAAGGATATTCAATAAAAGCACATCAATTAAACAAAACATATACGCATAAATACCAATATTAAGAATGCATATATAAACTCACTATATCTTCTCCCCCTTTTTTTCAAGTCATCAACAAAGGGGTAAAGATAATCAAACAATAAAGATGTATATGCGATATACATTCATGAGGAGGAGAGATGGTAAGTTAGCTCCCCCTACATACACGCATTACATAAAAAAGGGATGAGTAGACCCTAACTCACATAAAGCATAATATATAATGTATAAGCGAAGATATTAAGCTCCCTCTGCACACGTGCATCATGTAAAGAAGAGAGGTCAAGCTCCACAATGTGAGATACACTCAACATGAATCTATATATAGATAATATGTTAAGCTCCCCTTGCCTATAGGCAATAAATATCAACAAATTTTGAAACCACTTTTAAAATAATTTTTTAAAATTTCTTGAAGTAACAAAATGAATTACGATACCAATGAAATTAAATTGTAGTTGACAAAATAAATGTTGATACCACTTGTAACTAAACAAAAAATTTTAAGATACAAATAGGAGATTTTGATACCAATTGAAGATGAAACATAAAGTACATTTTGATACAAAAAATAATATCAATTGAAATCAATGCATAAACTTCTAAAGATACCAAATAACATTTAGGATTAAATCAAGCTTAGCATAAACATAATTTGTGCTATAAAGAGTTAATATTTTTAAACTTAGCACAATAAATCATATATATGTATGTATGAAAATATCACTTGAAATTTGAACCATACATATATAGAAAACAAATATGAGTATATAAAAATAAATTTTCCTTAAAATCATGTATATCTCATGGCTACCACCTTATTCATGCACATGTTAAATAGATTTTCAATAAGGCACATAAGGCATGGTCGCCCATCCAGCCGCCCTTTAGTTGGTAGGGGTTTTCAAAAATAAGAGTTTGAAAATAATTTAATGTGTTTAAAAACTCTACCAATTGAAGAATCAAGAAACTAGTTTAAAATAATTTTTAAAAAACTAGTTACAAATCTTTTAAAATATGAAACCAAATCATATATCCCATAAAGCATGCTAAGTACACAAAAATTGTTACTCAAGATTTATAAGGCACAAAAATTAGCTCATGAAAATAAGGTCATGAGTAAACACAAGAAATGTGAGTGCACAAGAATCATGTATATAGAATATTTCATGAAAATAATCAATAAAGTTCAAAACAATTTAATATAAAAATATTTTTTCATAAACATGATATATCATATAGGTATGTATGAATCATAAAAACTAGGACATGCAATGTACAAATAAACAACAAAATGAGTATATAATAGAAATAAATCATATATAGCATGTAACTCAAAAATTGTATGTATAACACAAGTTTTAACAAAATTTGCATGTCAACATGACATAGACATTTAAATTATACAAAACATGAATAAAGAATAGGCATGTAAATCTATTGAAATTTTTTTCAAAAATACATGCATATTTAACAACCAAACAACTCAACATTAAGCACAAGACACATATGATTGAGTCTAGGTTACTACACTAACATATAAGACATTTAAAACATTTTAAAGCAGAATAAATGGCTACTAAAATTGATGTAGCCAATTCATTTCTCCAAAATAAGAGGTGGTTCTCCCACCATGCTTCCTTGATAGCGATACATCAAATAAGTATGTCCATCTAGCTTCACATGCATTCACCACCAAGGCACCAACCCTCTCACGTCATATGATAGCCCACACCTACATCAAACACAAGTGGTGAGAATTTTGGTACTCATATCTTTTTGGGTCTATTGGGGTTAGTAACAATTGGAACCCAAATATTTTTATTAGAAAAATTTAAATGATTATCCTATCAAAATAAAATTTTGCAAGATGGCCTGTGCGGCCACAACGAGTACATTTGTACACTCTAGCAACATGTGAGTGGGGTGAGCATGGTGTACATGCGTATGTCATGGGGCATGTGCATGAGTATGTATAGTTTGTTTCTTGTGAAACATGAATTCTAACATATTATGGTTAAATGCACATTAGCTCAAAGTGGAGCCCAAATAATCAATTTTCTTCTTTACAATACAAATATCATTATTAATGTTGGAAGAAGAGACATGAGCTGAGAATCAACAATCTTTTTCTTTTAGAAATATTTTTTTCTTTTGAAACAATTTTCTTTTTCAAAGAGTTATTATCTTCCAAAACAATCTCTTTTTATTTTTTCACCAAAATAATTTTATTTTTCAATGAATTGTTTCCTTCACAAATGTCATTTAATTTTGAAGACAAGAAAACATTCTTCTTTTTCAAAAATTCATTTTCTTTTGAAACACATTCAAATATATTTTTAAAAGAATTTTTTTCTAACAAAGAAGTGTTTTCCTTCTTCAACTTATCATTTTCAATTTTTAATACATTATATTTTTCAAGAAACAATTGACAAAAAGATGCAAGCTCATTATAAGCCATGTCAATATTTTCTTCTAGCTCGAATTCAGAATTTACCTCAAGGGGGTCATCCCCTTGGACTATGTAGCACATGTTAGAAGCATCACTTCCATCATCCGAGTCACTCCCAATTTAATATTATTTTTAATTCACCAAGGGAGACAAGCGTTTTTCAAACTATAAAAGCTGATTCAGTATTAGACACCCTAGATAAATAATTATCATTTAGGGTACTCTTTATAATATGGATGGGTTTTGTGTTAGCCTCAAGATGTTTGCCATCAATAAATATGAATCCTTAATAGTGGCAAAATAGACATGAAGTCCTAAAGCCTCAAGATACATAGACATCTTAACTTTTCAATTTTGAAAGTCAAGAATGTCAAACATGGGAGGTGTCATGAAATCCATGAGTGTGTGTGCAAATATTGTGATTAGCTAAAAATAGTTACTTTAACTCAAGGTTGTTAGGCCCAAATCAAGAGCACCCAGCTCTGATACCAATTGTAGGTCACCTAGAGGGGTGAATAGATGACAAGCTAATCAAATACAAAACTAATGCGAAATTAAAAACTATTTTTACAAACTAAAAACAATAAGTTAACACACAATGTATAACCAAAGAGTGTAACCGAATTCCTGGTGAAGGGCTTTGGACTATCTCCTCAAGATTCTTCTAGATTAAGAGTTGAGGTGTCACTATGGCTCTCTTGGTTGAATAGAAGTGTGAGCAAACAATCCCAAGTATATATCAATTTAGCACAAGGAATATCAAGAAAGTAATAGATATAAACTATAAACGCATGCAAAATATAAACACAAGTGAGAAAGAGAGATGAGCAATCACAAACATGAAAGATTTGTTTTGAGGTTTGAGCCACTTGGTCTACATCCCCGCCTCACCACTATGAAGGATTTTCACTATAATCGATCTCGCATGATCACACGGTGTCGCAACGCCACAACGAGCTCGCTCAAGAACTCTTAGACCCGCATGTCCCTCACTTGTTCCCGCAAGAACAACACACACGAACACGCAAGCTCACCGAGGCTGCAACCTCTACAACTCCTCAAATATGAGGGGTGGAATATTTGTGATCACTTCTCTTGATCACAAAAACAATCTCTTTCATAACAAGGATCCTAGAGGATGAATATAGAAATCGAAAGCTCAAGTTTGTGTGAGAAAAATAAGATAGAGTTGTGGTGAAAAACTCAAGAAATCTCTTTAAAAACACTCTTAAAAAAACTCTCTTTTTGATATGAAAGTTTTAGCCCATAAACATTTGGAGAAAAACTCTAAGAAAGATGGGTAAAACTAGCTCTAAAATTTCTCTAAAATCTTTTCTAAAACTGGCCAAGAGAACCCCATTTTATAGAGTTCAGAAATATAGCCGTTGGGGTCCAGAACATGCCCAGAATGACCTGTCGGTCGACCACCAACAGTCAGATTTTTGACTGTTGGGGTTATCGGTCGATCAGCCGATCGACCGTCCAAGGCAATTTGCCTGTCGGCCGAGGCCAGAACCAGAGAGTGAACTCTCGGTCGACCGGCCCAATGGCCAAAGCCTTGTGCATGTCTTATGCATATTGGTTGACCGCCCGATCGATTGAGATCTAGTCCGGGGTCTCAAGCCGAGTTTTAGGGTTTTGAAACTTGATCTTTTAACATCCTATAAAATCCCATAAACACATAAAATTCACAAAAATAAGTTCAATGGAATACTTTGAAATCTAAATATGTGTGATAAAAATCAACACATATTACAAACGAGTTAAACTATTTTTGCGATATAAAAATTCAGCCTTAAACAGAAATCGGTAATTTTCAAAATCAAACTTTTACATGAAAAATCGATTTTTTCAAAACTTGTCCAAATACAAAAATAAGATATTAAAATACTTTTGAAGCATAGTGTGTATAGATATGAATGCACATATAAGATGAAATATCAATATTTTTGACATTAAGCACTAAACAAAGTTTTGATAAATACAAAAACTTAAACACATGATATAGAACATCAAATAAGTTTTCTAAACATTGGAACCAATAATGTGCATGGATGAAATCCAAAACACATATAAAACATTTAAAATTATTTTGATGAACTCTATTCATAAAGCATAAAGATATCTTGTTTGAAGCTCAAAACCAAAATGGTATTTTCTAAATCAAAATTATTTTATGAAAGCATATACAAATTTTGTGTGTGTGCGTGTATATATATGAGCTTGAGCATTCCATTACTAATGTATCCTTTATATTTTATCTAAAAATAAAACCTTAACACATATAAATACTAGACTCAAGTCTTGAAAATCTTATCTTGAAAAATTTCTTCTCTATCTTGACTTGGTCCAAACTTGATTCATGAGCTAGACTTCTCTTTGAGTACTTGATGCGATCTTGAGCGCGAGCTCTTGAATCAACACTTGCTAGCTTCAAAATTTGACTTCGAATCTTTCGTTGAAGCTAAACACCGTCTAAAATTTTGATCAAATATCTGAAACTAAATAAGCACAAGATTATTAGTACTATAACTGCATGGGTTAATCATCATCAAAACAAGAGTGACAGACCTTTGGGCCAACAGGTAGGGGTTTTCAAAAATATGATTTGAAAATTTTTTAGCATAGTTTGAAAAAAACTATCATATTAAAGAATAATGAAAGTAGTTTTAAGATAATTTTGAAAAATAGTATGAAATTCTTTAAATAAAGAATAAAAATATGAATATATCTCATGATAACATGCTAAATATACAATAATTGACACTCAAAATCCATAAAGCTCAAAAATGATCTCATGAAAGTAAAGTCATGAGTAAATAAAAGAAATGTGAGTGTATAAGAATCATGTGAGTAACACATTCATGGAGATAGGACAATAAAACTCAAATCATCAAAACATATGAAAATCATAAAAATTTATTTTTCATCAAAACTAAAATTTTCATTAAAATTAAACAAGCTTCAAGGTATATGTATGTTTTATCAAAACTTAAAAGTATACTTACATATCCCAAACGTTAATGAGTCCATAATAAAATTTTGCATGAAGGAAAGTGACTCAAGGATATAACTATATATCTATTAGTTTTAGACAAAAAGTAACATATACATGAGGCTAAACATATACAAAAATAGGGAAAATAAGTATAAATGAAAGAATCATCAAAACTAAGTTATACATGTAGAGTACAAATGAGTAATGAAGTATAAACATATAATAATCAAGTGTAGCTCACTACTTGTATGAGTATAAGCACAAGTTTTAAAAAAAACTACATCTAAATAAGTAATCACCACACAAAGCAGAAAACAAACATGATCAATAGGCTAAGTGCACGTGTTTTAGAACTAGTATATACATAGTAGTTAAACAATAATGTGAACACAAAATTAGAATCCATATGCTCATGGGTGTGTCTCAAAGATTATCTTTGAATATCACGTCTAATAACTTTGTATTTAACATACTGAGCATTAAAATCATGACAAGCTAAAAATATTAATACAAAAGTATGTAAACATAAATAGGAAGTTAGAGATAGTTACCAAAATCAATGAACCAATCTCTAGGTCTCCAAAATATGGTGGTCCTCCCACCAAACATCCATGATAGTGATGCAACAATTTGGCATGTCTATCAAGCTCCAAGTGCATCACCACCAAGGCACCAAAGCTCTCATGTTTTGTGAGAGCTCACACCTACATCAAACACAAGAAGTGAAAATTTTGTTACCCATATCTTTTTGGGTCTAGGGGGTTATCATCATAAGGAATTCAAACCTTTTATTTGCAAAATTTATAAAATTTATTCTATTAAATAAAATCTTGTAAGATGGCCTTTGCGGCCACAATGTGTACATGTGTATACTCTAGCATACATGTGAGCGGTGTGAGCATGGTGTGCATGTGTATACCATGGAAGGCGTGCATGAACATGAAAAGCATGTTCTTGCAAAATATAGATTCCAATTTAGAGTGGCTAAATGCACATTGGCTCAAAGTGGAGACCAAACAATCAATGGTCTCCTTCATGATAGATATATCATTTTTAACTTTGGAAGAATAATCATGTGAAACATGAGAAACAAAATCCTTTTTCTTTTTAGAAATATTTTCTATTTCAATCAAAACATTTTTCTTTTTCAAAGATTTATTTTCATTTAAAATAATTTTTTTCACCAAAATAATTTTATTTTTCAATGAATTGTTTTCTTCACAATTATCATTTAATTTTGAATTCAAGAAAACATTCACTTTTTTCAAAAATTCATTTTCTTTTGAAATAATTTCAAATTTATTTTGGAGATAATCTTTTTCTTCTAAAGCAAAATCATTTTCATTTATCAAACTTTTGTTTTCCTCTTTTAAAAAATCATATTTTTTAATAAGTATCTTGCATAAAGCAAGATCATCATATGATATCTCTTTTTCAAGCTCGAAATCGAATTTACCTCAAGGGAGTTATCCCCTTGAACCATGTAGCACATATTGAAAGCACCACTTTCATCATCCGAGTCACTCTCTTTTTCACTTGGCATGTGATCCCCAAGAGTGTAAAGAGTGATCCAAATTACAAAAGCCGATTTAATGTTAGAAATCTCAGATAAATAATCATCATTTAGGGGTAGCTTAAGAGTATGAATGACTTTTACATTAGCCTCTAGATGTTTGCCATTTATAAAATAAGAATATTTAATAATGGTAAAATAAACATGAATATCTAGGGCCTTAAGATACATAGACATCTTAACTTTTCAATTTTGGAAGTCAAGAATGTCAAACAAGGGAGGTGACTGAAATCTATGCGTGTATACAAATAATATGATTAGCTAAATGAGGATCAAGAGCACCTATTTATGATACCAATTGTAAGCCACCTAAAGGGGGTGAATAGGTGATAAGCTAATCAAATGCAAAACAATGTGGAACTAAAACTAATTATGCAAGATAAAAACTATTACGTAAACACACAAAGTATAACATAAAAGTGTAGCCGAATTTCCGGTGAAGGGCTGAACTATCTCCTCAAGACTCCTCTAGATTAAGAGTTGAGTTGCCACTATGACTCTCTTGATTAAGTACAAGTGTGAGCAAACAATCCCAAGTGTATAACAATTAAGTACAAGATATATCAAGCATATAAAGATAAGCACAATAAGAACATGCAAGATATATAAAACACAAGTGAGAGAGAGATGAGCAATCGCAAACACAGGAGAATTGTTTCGAGGTTCGAGCACACTTGCTCTACGTTCCCGCCTTCAACTCTATGAAGGATTTTCACTAGAATCGATCCCGCAAGATCACTCGGTACCGCAACACCTACAACGAGTTCACACTAGAACTCTTGGACTCACAAGTCCCTCGCTTTTTCTCACAAGAACAACACACATGAACCCGCAAGCTCACCGAGGTCGTACCTCTTACAACTCCTCCAACCACAAGTTGGAACACTTACTTGATCACGAGAAAAAACGCTTCACCGAGGCCACAACCTCCACAACTCCGCACTAAACAAGAATGAAAACTTATGATCACTTCTCTTGATCACAAAAATAACTCTCACAATAAATCTCCCTAGAGGATTGATATGGTAATGGATGGCTCAAGTTTGTGTGAGAAAGCAAGATAGATTTGTGAAGGAAAAACTCAAGAAATTCTTTTTAAAACATAAGAGAAAACTCTTTGTAAACTCTCATTTGATATGGAATTGAAGCTCTAAAAAATTTCTTAGAAACTCTAGAAAAGAGCACTAGAAAACAGCCTTAAAATCTTACCTAAAAATCTGGCCAAAAGTCCATTTTATTGAGGCATCAGAAAACTAGCCGTTATGGGCCAGATTGGCCTGTCGGTCGACTGGCCAATGGTCATATTTATGATTGTTGGGGTTGTCGGTCGATTGATTGGTCAACCATACCCAGGTCAAAGACCTATCGGTCGACTGAGACCAGAACCAGGGAGCATTGCTCTCTGGCCAGTCGACCGCTCGGTTGACCGGGGCCAGATCCAGAGAGTAAACTCTCTGGATCGGTCGACCAGCCCTCAAGCAAGGCTTGTGCACGTTGCTTATGAAAGTACACCTAGAGGGGGGTGAATAGGTGTACGGCTAATCTAATGAACAATAATGCGGAATTAAAAACTTTAATGCAACACGCTTAGTGTAACCAACGAGTGTAGCCGAATTCCCGATGAAGGGCTCTAGACTAACTCCTCTTGATTCCTCTGAATAAGAGTTGAGGTGCTATATGAAGCTCTCGTGGTTAAACACAAGTGAGGCACACAAACAAACACAACCAAGCATATAAGAGTGATATGACAATATGAATCAATGCAAGGCACAATATAAGAGAGAGAGAGAGAGAGTTAAAGTGGATCAATCGCAAACACCAAGATTTGTTTCGAGGTTCGAGCACACAGCTCTACGTCCCCGCCTTCACACAGAAGGATTTCCACTAACTCGTCCACACAGGACTTCCCACACAAGGAACCTCCACTGAGGATTTGGGGCAATTACAATTGGGAGTACACAACTCCTCTCTCAACCAATACAACACAACCTCTATACACTTAGAGGCTAGGCACAAAGCCACTCAAACACAATCACCTCATACTTGAGGGATTCCAACACAATCTCCACCTCTCACTAAAGGGAGCCAAATACCACTTCCACTATCACCTCACACTTGAGGGATAACAAATCAATCACCTCTCACTAGAGGGATATCACAAAGATGGAAAGTTTACAACTTGGTGGTCTATCTCAACCACAAGCCAATTCTTTTCTCACAAAACAAAGATCCTATTAGATAGGATAGTAGATAAGCTCAAGTGTGAAAAATCAAGGTGTTTGAAAATCAAAACAAAAAGAAAAATACTTGAAAAATCAATTAGAATTTGATAGAAATGAAGAACAAAACAAATATCCCAAATCTCTATTTTTCTTTGATTTTTCCAACCCTTGAAAATAAATAAAGATGAATCTTTTTGCCTTAAAAACTCTTTGAAAATATGTATTAAAACACTTAGGAAGATAGAAATTTTTGCTCTCAAAAATCCTTATCAAAAACCAATTTCAAAAGGGGGTATTTATAGCCTCTTTAAAAATCTGCCCGTTGGCAGCTGAAAAGGGCCAGAATGCCCTTACGGTCGACCGGCCGGTCGACCGGCCAACAGTCAAATTTTTGACCGTTGAGCCCAGCGGTCAACCGCCCGGCCGACAAGCCAGATCCAGAGAGCAAATGCTCTCTGGCCGGTCGACCGCCCGGTCGACCGGCCCAAAGCTCACGGTCGATCGCCCGGTCGACCGCCCCCACCCGAGAGTGGGGTGACTTCAGCCGGTCGACCGGTCGCGGTCGACCGGCCAAGCCAACTTGGCCTTTGTGCACATCTCGTGTACATCGGTCGACCGGTCCGGTCGACCGACTACTGGTCCGGTCGACCGTCCCGGTCGACCGCCAGAGCCTGGCAGGTATTTTTTTAGGATTTAAAAACTGGTCTTTTTAACTTCAATTAAATCCCATAAAATCATATAAATTTCACAAAAATCAGTTCTTGTATTATCTTTGAAATACAAATATGTGTGACAAAAATTCAACACATATTTCAAACTATTTGAACCATTTTTGTGACTTGGAAAATTTACCTTAAACCAAAAATAGTATTTTTCTAGAAACTAAACTTCTAAAGGAAAATACAGTTTTTCCATAAACTTGTATAAATACAAAAATATGATATTGAAGCAACTTTGAAGCATATAGTATATAGATAGAATCCAATATACATGGAAGGTATTATATCTATGTTTTTGACATTAAATCTAAAAATAAGTTTTGTCTAAATACAAAACTCCAAACACATGAATAGTGTATCAAAATAAGTTTTTCTAAATAGATGAAGCATATATGTATATAGATCAAATCTAATATACATTAAACTATGTAAACTTGTTTTGATTCTATTTATTCATGAAAACAAGATCGGTTAAACCGAAAACCAAAACCAATAAACATGAAACTTAAAACAAGTGTGTGTGTGTGTGTTGTGAACTTGAGCATATCACACTATCTAATCTTTACAATGGATCTAAACTAAATCTTAACTAAACAAACCGAAGCCTATTTGTAGAACGCCGTCTCCAAGTTGACTCGATCCAAACGCGATCAACGAGCTTGACTCCAACGAGTGCTAGATGTGAACTTGATGCTCGAGCTCTTGAATCACCATGTGAAAGCTCCAAAATACCTTTGTTGAAGCTAATCACCTACTAATATCTTGGTTAAATATCTGAAACTAAATATCACAAGATTATTAATAAACTATAACTACACGAGTTAATCATCATCAAAACTAGAGTGGAAGACCTCTGGGCCAACAATCTCCCCCTTTTGATGATGACAAAACTCATGGAGTTATATATGCATGGATTAAAGTTAAGCTTCAAAGAAACTCCCCCTTAACTCATGCATAGCAATAAACGGTAAGATATGCAATGAATGTTAAACATGAATATGCATAAACTTGCATAAAATAATGAAATAAACATGCTCTTGATACCAAATTTTAAAATAAATTACTTTTCCCCTTTTAAAATAAACATGTTCTTAAATACTAATTAAAAATATAAACTTAAAATAAACATGTTCTTTAAATAGTTGCTCTTGATACCAATAAAAATTTCAATTGAAAGCTTATCGATAAAAGCAATAAAAGCTCTTGATACCAATAAAAATTTCAATTAAAAGCTTATCGATAAAAGCAATAAAAGCTCTTGATACCAATTGAAAGATAATCAATAAAAACTCTTGATACTGATAATAAAAATTTTAATATAAGTTCTTGATACCAATAAAACAAAACAACAAAACATGATTATCCATGCTCTTGATATCAATATCAACAAAACATAAAACAAACTCTTTTGATACCAATATGAAACAAACTTTGATATAAACTTACAAATAAATATGCATATATACTCAAATACTTCTCCCCTTTTGTCAATCATCAACAAAGGGGTTAAAGTAAATAATAAAACAATGTTCTCCCCCTTTTTGTCCGAAATAAAAAAATCAACAAGGGGTGAAATCAAATCAAAACATTAGGATACCAATTGAAAAAAAATATCAATTTAGTGCGTCATGATATCAGTTGGAAATAAATAAAGCATACCAATTGAAAGTACATAAAATAAATATTTTTAATATAAATTTAAATAAACATGCATATATTATACCAATTGAAGATAAATAAAACATTTTGAAGAAATCAACCAAAAATTTTGATATCAATTGAAAGATATGAACATATAGGTAATCTTGATACCAATTGTAAAAATTAATACCAATTGAAAATATTTTACACGTTTGATACCAATTAAAAACATAAACTAATCTTTTTGGTCAAACACTAAACTCATTTTACAATAGAGATACCAAATAGAGAATAATATCAATTTAATGTTTTTGATACCAAAATTCAAAATGAACATATACCAATAGAAAATAATGAAACATATACCAATTAAAAATGATTTTTCATTAGGAGCGTATGATACCAAAAAAAATCAATATCATTTTTCAATCATTTTTCAACATAAAGTGTGGGAGTAGAATACCAAAGGTAAACAAAATCAATTAAAAGGTGAAATATGAATTTTCTCTCCCTTTATGAAATACCAAACAATATGATGCATAAGCTTGTATAAGATACCAATTGAAACATAATCAATTGAAATATAATAGTCATTTAAGAATCAAGCTTAGCATAACCAAAATTTGTGCTCAAAGATATAGAGATATAGTAAGCACAAATAAAATATATATATGTATGAAAGATTAAATACCAATCGAAATTGATACTATTTGAAGTGTAAGCATACATATATAAAAACATATATGAGTATACAAAAAGAATGTTAATAGTGATTCCAATTGAAAAGATACAATGATATCAATTGAAAACACAATAAGATCAAGTGTATAACTCATACTTCCTACCACTCATTCATGCACATGTTTTAAATAGATTTTCAGAAATGAGCATACAAGGCATGGTCGCCCAACCAGCCGCCCTTGGAAGGGTAGGGGTTTTCAAAAATAAGTTTGAAAATAATATAACATTGTTGAAAACTCTACCAAATGAAGAATACGAACTAGTTATATGAAAAACTTATAAACTAGTACGAAATCCTTCAAACAAGGAATAAAACAAAAATATATTTTTCATGAAAATATGAAAATCACATGATCATTAAACACTCAAGGGTCTATAAAGCATATATAGTCTCATGAAAACAAATCATGAGTAAACAAAAATGATGTGAGTGTACAAGTATAATGTGAAATACAAAGTCATGAAAATAGGCAATTAAGCTCAAATACGAAATTCCTTTAAAACATGAAAATCATCAAAATAATTTAATCTTTAAGGCATATGTATGTTTTGTACAAACTAGAGTATACATACATATCCAAATATAAACGAGTCCACAAAAGTATATGCATGAGGCAAGTGGCTCAAGGATGTATATGTATAACTAATAGTTTAGACAAAATAGACATATACATGAAGTTTAACATAAACATGAAAAGCATATACAAAATGGGAATACAAGTTAAAATGTATGAATCATCAAAACTTGGGCTATACTAGTACATCTAATGAGTACAAATGAGCATTCAAGCATAAATATATAATAATCTATTTGTGGCTCACTAGTTGTACAAGTATATACTTAAGTTTTAATGAAAATTAACATCTAAACATGTAATCAAAACATGAAGCGTAGAAATCAAAACAAAACTCATATGATCATTATGTAAATGCATATGCATTAGATCTATGATATACACAATAGCTAAAACAAATGTGAGAATCACAAAAGTATAAATTCATATTAAACATGGGTGATCTCAAATACTAATCATGCATATCACAAGTCTAATAATCATGGCATTTAACATATTATCAAGAAACATCAAATCATGCTAAAAATCAATGACATGAAAAGCATGTAAACATAATGGGAGTTGAGATATTGTTATCAAAACCGATAGGGCACATCTCCATATCTCCAAACCAAGGAGGTCCTTCCACCAAACTCCCCTTGAAAGTGATGCATCCAAATAGTCCTCTTTAAGCTCGGAACGCATTCACCTCAAGGCACCATCACTCTCACGTCATGTGAGAGCCCACACCTACATCAAATAAAATAGGAGTGGTCTTTGGTACCCATACTCTTTTGGGTCTATGGGTTTAGCTCCTTTCCTAACCCAAACAAATTTAGTTGCTAAATTTAAATCATGTATACGATCATAACAAAATTTAGTAAGGTGGCCCTTACGTCCACAATGTGTACAAGTGTACACATGAGCATACATTGTGTGATGGGTGTAAACGTGGGAAGCATGTGTATGCCGTGGTTTGTGTGCATGCATAGAAGGAACTTATTTCTTTCGAAACATAGATTCCAAACGTGTATGGTTCATGGCACAATGGCTCAATGTGGAGCCCAAACATTCAACACTTTTCTTCAAAACATTTATATCATTTTTAATACTAGAAGATAAAGTGGAGCATGCAATAGGTGAGGTAGATGATGAAGCTACACTAGCATGGAAAACATGAGAATCAATATCATTTTTTAAAGAAATGTTCTTCTTAGAAACCAAATCCAATTCCTTTGAAATAGAAACAATTTTTATTTTTAAAGATTCATTTTCTTTTACAACAAAATCAACTTTTGAAGATAAAGCCTCATTTTTCTTTAAAACATTTTCACAATCATTTTTACTTTTCAAAATTTTGTTTTTCATTAAGGCAAGTTCAAGTTGGGATTTAAGTGAGTCACGTTCACTTGAAATGTCATCCCCTTCTTGCAAAGAAATCTCAAGTCTAGAAGATAAATTTTTATTTTCTTCTTTTAAACCAAAACTATCATTTTTCAAAAGTTTATATTTTGAAATCAAATTTTCACAATTTTTAGCTAGTTCATTATTTAAGGCATGTGCATCCATACACTCATTACAATAAGAACTAGTACTAATATCTAGTTGAGTATCCGAATGTACCTCAAGGGAGTCATTCCCTTGGACCATGAAGCAACGTTCGTCGGACTCGTCTCGACTAGATTTTTCTCTTCTTATTGATAAGCATTTGTAGCTCGGGAGATGTCAAAATGTTCCACACTGCAAAAGCGGAATCATAATGAGAAAACACATGTAAATATTTTTTATCAAGAAATGCTCTAAGTGCCTTTAGGGCTAGTGCATTATCCTCTATATGCTTGCTATCACTAAGATACGATTCCTTGGTAATGGCAAGGTAAACTTTATAACCTATAGCTTTTAAATGGCAACTCATCATAACCTTCCATATATCAATTCTAGAGACATCAAACATGGAAGGGCTATCCATGAGTGCAAACTTTATGTGTGCAAATGTAAATGCAAATGTAGATTAGCAAAACTAAGATCACACTCCTAGGTGGTTAAACCTAATATCAGGAGCATAGTCTCTGATACCAATTGAAAGTATATCTAGAGGGGGGTGAATAGGTGTACAGCTAATCTAATGAACAATAATGCGGAATTAAAAACTTTATTGCAACATACTTAGTGTAACCAACGAGTGTAGCTGAATTTCTGATGAAGGGCTCTAAACTAACTCCTCTTGATTCCTCTGAATAAGAGTTGAGGTGCTATATAAAGCTCTCATGGTTAAACACAAGTGAGGCACACAAACAAACACAACTAAGCATATAAGAGTGATATGACAATATGAATCAATGCAAGACACAATATAAGAGAGAGAGAGTTAGAGAAAGTGGATCAATCGCAAACACCAAGATATGTTTCGAGATTCGAGCACACAGCTCTACGTCCCCGCCTTCACACAGAAGGATTTCCACTAACTCGTCAACACAGGACTTCCCACACAGGGAACCTCCATTGAGGATTTGGGGCAATTACAATTGGGAGTACACAACTCCTCTCTCAACCAATACAATACAACCTCTACACTTAGAGGATAGGCACAAAGCCACTCAAACACAATCACCTCACACTTGAGGGATTCCAACACAATCTCCACCTCTCACTAGAGGGAGCCAAATATCACTTCCACTATCACCTCACACTTGAGGGATAACAAATCAATCACCTCTCACTAGACGGATATCACAAAGATGGAAGGTTTACAACTTGCTGGTCTATCTCAACCACAAACTAATTCTTTTCCCACAAAATAAAGATCCTAATAGATAGGATAGTAGATAAGCTCGAGTGTGAGAAATCAAGGTGTTTGAAAATCAAAACACAAAGAAAAATACTTAGGAAATCAATTAGAATTTAATAGAAATGAAGAACAAAACAAATATCCCAAATCTCTATTTTCTTTGATTTTTCCAACCCTTGAAAACAAATAAAGATGAATCTTTTTTCCTTAAAAAATCTTTTAAAAACTTGTATTAAAACACTTAGGAAGATAGAAATTTTTGCTCTAAAAAATCCTTATCAAAAATCAACTTCAAATAGGGTATTTATAGCCCCTTTGAAAATCTGCCCGTTGGCAGCTGAAAAAGGCCAGAATGCCTTTCCGGTCGACCGGCCGGTCGACCAGCTAACGGTCAAATTTTTGACCGTTGAGCTTAGCGGTCGACCGCCCGGTCGACTGTGCCAGATCCAGAGAGCAATTGCTTTCTGGCCGGTCGACCGCCCGGTCGACAGAGCCAAAGCTCATGGTCGACTGCCCGGTCGACCGCCCCCACCTGAGAGTAGGGTA
This sequence comes from Agave tequilana, assembly GCA_038442645.1. NCBI lineage: Eukaryota > Viridiplantae > Streptophyta > Magnoliopsida > Asparagales > Asparagaceae > Agave > Agave tequilana. Next base: position 28,226 of record JAVJIF010019153.1, on the reverse strand, counting down.
ACTTCAGTCGGTTGACCGCACGGTCGACTGGCCAAGCCAACTTTGCCTTTGTGCACGTCTCGTGCATATCGGTCGACCGACAACTGGTCCGGTCGACCGTCCCGATTGACCGCCGGAGACTGGCAGGTATTTTTCAGGATTTAAAAACTGGTCTTTTTAACTTCAATTAAATCCCATAAAATCACATAAATTTCACAAAAATCAATTCTTGTATTATCTTTGAAATACAAATATGTGTAACAAAAATTCAACACATATTTTAAACTATTTGAACCATTTTTATGACTTGAAAAATTTGTTTTAAACCAAAAATGGTATTTTTCTAGAAACCAAACTTCTACAGGAAAATACAGTTTTTCATAAACTTGTATAAATACAAAAATATGATATTGAAATAACTTTGAAGCATATAGTATATGGATAGAATCCAATATACATGGAAGGTATTGTATCTATGTTTTTGACATTAAATTCAAAAATAACTTTGTCGAAATACAAAACTCCAAACACATGAATAGTGTATCAAAATAAGTTTTTCTAAATAGATGAAGCATATATGTATATAGATCAAATATAGCATACATTAAACCATGTAAACTTGTTTTGATTCTATCTATTCATGAAAACCAAGATTGGTTAAACTGAAAACCAAAACAAATAAATATGAAACTTAAAACAAGTGTGTTTGTTGTGAACTTGAGCATATCATACTATCTAATCTTTACAATGGATCTAAACTAAATCTTAACTAAACAAACTGAAGCTTTCTTGTAGAATGCCGTCTCCAATTTGACTCGATCCAAACGCGATCCAACGAGCTTGACTCCAACGAGTGCTAGATGTGAACTTGACGCTCGAGCTCTTGAATCACTATGTGAAAGCTCCAAAATGCCTTTGTTGAAGCTAATCACCTACTAATATCTTGGTTAAATATCTGAAACTAAATATCACAAGATTATTAATAAACTATAACTACATGAGTTAATCATCATCAAAACTAGAGTGGAAGGCCTCTGAGCCAACAGCTTATGGACATCTGTCGACCGCTCGGTCGACCGACTTCTAGTTCGGTCGACCGGTCGGTTGACCGCCAGAAGCCTAAGTCTGGGTTATTTAAGGATTAAAACTTGGTCTTTTAATATCTCATAAAATCTAATAAAATCACATAAAATCTACAAAAATAAGTTAATTGAAATATTTTATAGTATAATATATGTGATCAAAAATCAACACATATTATAAACTTTTTGAATCATTTTTGTGATATAAAAATTAAGCTTTAAACCGAAACCCATATTTTTCAAAATTAACTTTGAAATGAAAAATGAATTTTTTTCAAAACCTGATTAAATACAAAACAAGATATTAAAACCTATTTGAAGCATAGTGTGTATGGATATGATCCAATATACATATAAGATGAAATATCTATATTTTTGACAATAAGCTCAAAACAAAATTTTGACTTAAACAAAAATTGAACACATGATATAGAAACATCAAATAAGTTTTTCTAAACATATGAACCATCAGTGTGTATGAATGAAATCCAAAACACATATAAACTATATAAACTTATTTTGATAAAATCTAATAATGAAACATAAAGATGTATACTTTGAAGCTCAAAACCAAAACAGTATTTTCTAAAATCAAAACTATTCTTATGAAAACACATATAAATTTTGTGTTTGTGTGCGTGTATGTGAGTTTGAGCAATCCTCAACTAATCTATCCTTTACATTTTATCTAAAACACAAAATCTTAACACTTACAAAACTAGACTCAAGTCGTGAAAATCTTCTCTTGAAAATCTTCTCTCTATCTTGACTTGGTCCAAACCTTGATCCAAAGAGTTAGACTCCTCTTGAGTACTTGATGTGATCTTGAAGCATGAGCTCTTGAATTAACACGTGCTAGCTTCAAAACTTGACTTCGAATCTTTTATTGAAGCTAAGCACCGATTAAGATCTTGATCAAATATCTGAAACTATATAAATACAAGATCATTAGTACTATAACTACATGAGTTAATCATCATCAAAACTAGATTGATGGGCCCTTGGGCCAACATAATTATCACCTGTTATAAGCGTGTGTGTGGTACTAACACCTCTGCAGGTACCTATTATGCCTTCGGGCCTATTAGCCCTTTGGGCTCTCGCCCACTTCCTCAAAGGAGTATGCATAGACTGTCAAGTCTTTTAGTTATGCTAACTATGTTCGAGCGTAATTACGCCGTGAGCGCGGCTTCTCCACACATGGTAGAATAGCGTTCCTATGCTCGCTCCGTCGTATACGTTTAGCCATACCACAAGTGGTAACCACGCCAAACGTAATGGCACCTAGTGTTGTACGTTAGCTTCGCTCTAGCTTGTTTAGCTTAACTTGAATTATCGCTTACTTTCTTGTTCTCTTGCCTGCTTGATAATCTAATATTATCCTTTCCTTGATGGTTGTGAAGAGTTTGAAACCTGTATTTATACTATTTTTCAAAACTGTATAATTTTTCTGTATTTGTACTGACCTCTGTATCAGTACTGTTTTCCTGTGTTTGTATCGATCCCCTGTATCATACTGTTTTCCTGTTTTCATATCAATTCTCTGTATCGGTATTGTTTCCTGTATAGTGATATCTACTGTGCTTGCCACCTGACATGCTATTACTTGACACCTTATTCCTACTTGTTATCACCTGACACCTGTTTGATATCACTTATCTCCTACCACCTGACACATTACTGCTTGCCTCATGATTATCATATTTCGGGAATCCTGTCTTGCTTTCCTATATCTTATAAAGTGGCATGTATTCCTAATACATATGTACTCATGTTACTCTTGTAACTCCTGAATCTGTTTTGCTCCTGCTATTCCGATAATATGATAATTGTATATTAATAAATTATAAAATGGCAAACTTATATCGGGTAAGGGAGAAACTGATGGACTCCAAGTAACGAATATGTTTACTGTGGTACTAAATATGTTGTGCAACTCTAACTTTCGGTTCTACCAAGGGCCTCTAGGTGTTTCGAGGAGAGCGCTGGCTCTTTACCTCCTGTTATATTTCTGAATGGGCATATTATAAAACACACCTCCTGTTTGCCCAGAGGCAGGTTGCGGGTTAGCACCGGAACATCCTCGGCCGTGGTCCTTTGTATGTACGGGACCCATTGTAAATATAACTCATTGGTATCATCATCAGTTTTCAATAACAACCTATGTATATTAGGACACTAGGGCACGTATCTAGATATATGGTAAGGACGAGTAATAATAATAATAAGATGCTAATAATAATTCATTGTGTTATTTTACAATTTGGGTTGTATACACTCAGATTACGGTGACATAGGATAAAGAAATATAGATGAGGGTTTTTTTGTTTGGATTATTCCTTCGATGTACTGGTCTTATAAAGCCGTAATCTAAGCTTGTACAGCTGATTTTTCCTGTATTTGATTTTACCAGTTTTATGATATTTTCATAGTTTAGGAGTCAACTCAGGTTATATAAACTCAGGATACGGTGACGTGAGGTACACGGTATATATATGAGGGTTTCCTTATTTGGTTCATTTCTTCGACATATTAATCTAACGGATTGGTAATTTGGGTTTATATAACTGGTTTTACTATATTTACTTCACTTGCTACCTCCTTATTTGCTCATGTTTGTCTATGCTCATGACACGATTTTCGATACATGCTCCTTGACTCAGATTTATCGATACACGTGTGCTTGTCCTTGTACTCCACTTGGCATTCACCACACCACTCGTTGGGGAGTTCTGACTCTCCTGAACCTGTATGTTCATATCCCAGAGCTTGGTGCTTGTGGATTCTTCCGGTTGCTGATCAGAGATGCGTAGAGAAAGCGTAGATCATCGGCAGACTGTCTGGAGCCCCATCCTTCCAGGCCCCTGCTCGTCTCTCGAGATTTTCTTTTGTAACTCGTGAGCATCTTTTATACTATTCATATTGTATATATCTTTGTATTTCTCGCATTTGTGCCTATCGGTGATGTAATATTCTTATAATATTGTGTCACAACTTGTTGTAACTTTGTAATTATACACATATGTTGGAGTGTATAATGTACCACGTACTTTCAACTCTGCTTCTTGCCTATACTAATGCTTTGCGTATATATGTAAGGGTATTTTCGACCCGCGTATATATGTCACAGTAACATCTCCATACCCGCGGGATCGTTCGAATGGTCACGAAGCAACAGTCGAATGAACTAGCTCCGGAGGTTGATGTATAAAGTCCGCATGGATTTGGCAGGCTTTACACCTTTATGCATATTTAATGGCATCGGCTATCATGGTTGGCCAATAATATCCAAGCCTGCATAATCGATCCTTGAGCTTCAGACCTGGTTGATAAGCTCCGCATATACTATCATACGCCTCTTTAAGCACTTCCTATGCCTCTGAATTAGAAAGGTAACGGAGGAGGATACCGTCATATGAGCGACGGTAGAGTATCTTTACTATTGGATCATAGTAGAAACGGAGAGACGTTCATCTAATAGATGCTGCTTCTTTAGGGTCATCCGGCAATATATCATGCAAAGTATAGTCAAAGAGGAAAAATCGCCAATTTCTTCGTTCAAACCCCATCGAGGTGATATGGACCTCCTTGGTTTTTAACACACATTTAGGACAAACAAGGTATCGAGTAGCCACTATAAGATGATATGTTGTGTCAATCGGCAAGGCTAGTGTTGCTGCTAGTACAGCCAGAGCGTCAGGCTTAGTATTTTGGGATCTGGACACATGACCAATATAAAAGCCATCAAATAAATTAGCCATTTTGATGACTGCATGATAATAAGGTACCAAATCTCTGTGGCGAACCTCATATTCTCCTTTAATCTGATAAATAATCAATTTTGAATCACGATAAGCTTCGAGATAGCGTACCCCCATTTCATGGGCGAGCTGAAGGCCAATGAGTAGAGCGTTATATTCCGCCACATTGTTGCAACATGGTTTTGTCAATGAAAATGCCCTAGGAAGGACATAGTCTTGTGGTGTGATAAATACAACCTCTACACCAGCAATGATCTTGCCTTTAGTGCCTATTCTTGATGCTCCATCAAAGAACATCTTCCATATTTCATCCTCTGAAGTTATATTAGATTCGAAAATCTCATCTGAAATATCTTCATAAAGTTTTGAGCTTTCTGGAACTAGATGAGCAGCCAGAAAGTCTGCAAGCGCCTAACCTTTAACTGCCTTCTCAGAAACAAAGAGCATGTCGTACTAAGACAGAAAGAGGGCCCACTTAGCTAATCTTGAATTTAGTGATCTTGATTTTGTCATTAGGAGACGCAAAGGATTCACTCTGAAAATGACATGTATGGTTTGGCCAACTAAGTAATGTCGCGTCTTTTGAATAGCAAAGACAAGAGCTAAGCATTCCTTCTCAATAGGGTTATAGCGAGATTCAGCCCCTATCAGAGTCCTGCTCAGATAATAAATGGCCTGTTTGTGGTCGTTATCATTCTTTTGAGTAAGCAGGGCACCAAGAGAATGGTCCATAGCTTTAACATAAAGCAGGAAAAGTTTTTCTGATGTAGGGGCCACCAAAACTGGAGGTTTAGCGAGGTATCTTTTGATATCCTCATAAGCTTCTTGACAAGTTTGATCCTATACAAAAGAGACACTCTTTTTCATGAGCCAGGTGAATGGTTGACAGCAGCCTGAGAGATTTGCGATGAACCTTCTGATATAGGCCAGTCTGCCTTGCATGCCCCTAAGCTCTTTTAGATTCTTAGGTGGATGCGCGTTTTGGATAGCTTTGACTTTATCCGGATCAAGATGAATCCCTTTGACATGACAATGAATCCCAAGAATTTGCCACTCAAAACCCCCTAAAAGGATTTTGTCGGATTCATTTTCAGTCGATGAGCTCGCATTATATCGAACATTGTTCTCAAGTCATGAAGATAATGATTCTTATCACGACTTTTGACAGCAATATCATCGACATAACATTCTACCGTCTTTCAGAGGTGGTCACGAAAGATTGTACTCATTGTACGTTGATAAGTTGCTCCCGCGTTCTTTAATCCGAAGGGCATCACGGTATAGCAGTATACCCCCAATGGTGTCTTGAAAGATGTATGTTGTTCGTCATTAGGGTACATCTTAATTTGATTATATCCCGAGAACCCATCCATGAAGGACATTCGTTCAAACCCACACGTATTGTCAATCATGACATCGATGATGGGCAATGGGAATTCGTCTTTGGGACAGGCTGTATTGAGATCACGGTAGTAATACAGATCCGAATTTTTTTCAATCTTCTTAAGAATGGGAACAATGTTAGCAACCCAATTTAGATGTTGTTCCTCCCGTATGAAACCACATGCGTTGAGTTTATAGACTTCGACTTCAATAGCTTCCATAATGTTCGGGCGAAATTGCCGTTGTTGTTGCTTGACTGGCTTGGCGTCAGGCTTGATATTCAGACGATGCATGGCTTCTTGCGGATCAAGTCCGGGCAGATCTTCATAGTTCTATGCAAAGACATCGATATACTCTCTTATGAGTACAACCAATTCTTCTTTCTCTGTAAGTGATTGGCTTTCACTTATAAAGATGGGTTTAGGGTGATCTTGATACCTTATCTTCAGTAGGTGGTTCGTGTTATTCGAATCGCTTTTCCTACTAGAAATTCAGTTGTTAAGCCCATGGTTCAACATAATTAGCTTTCGCAGGCCCCAAATGACTACTTGAAGTCATGTTAACAGAGAGATTCTCTAACATTGATCCCACACTGACATCTAATTCCCACTTGGAGGAAGAGGCAGTGCGTGACGGGATCGTTTGTTGTCTTCAAATTGAATCGATGTAGAAGGTGGTGGTGTAACATATTCCAACCTCCTGCCCGTTTTATCATAGTAATTTGCCAGTTTTCCTTTTGGCACAAAATTACATAGAAAATCACGTCGTCCTTTCTGAAATTCAGGCCACTCCCGCGCTGCAGGCTATATCCCATTTTTCTTATCATATGTTGTGTTGATCGTGCATAATGGAAAAACTGCAGGGGCTCTGAGTCTGATCTCGAATCTGTGACCTCAGACCTTCGTAGTTGGGCTCTACCGAATATTATTGGGGATTGACTCCTTTTGGATGGAGGGATTACGAAGACAAATCCTTCTGCAGATTCCATAGATATGTCTGACATGCTTGATTTATGCAAGGGCGTATGTAGAGAGCTATTGGCAACAGACTCAAATAATCTAACACTCATAGGATAATCAAAGATAACATTGTCATTAATCACCCATTCATCATCATCCTCAGAGGGATTATTACATTGAGGATTATTGAAACATGCTATAATTGGTTTACCGGCAAAGTAGCTGGCATGTCTACTTCAGACTCTGAATCTACCTCATTGCCACTGTCGTCGTTGTCAGGCAATGGTTCTTTTGATGTTTTACCAATTTCATGATATAGGAGGGCATCAATAAAGTAGTTTTTCACCCCTCTGAACGGTTGTTTCTCAGCAAACACCGTTTGTACCGTTGTATCATCCTCCACATATTTGAAGTATTGGTTAGAGTAGAGGGAACAATCCAGTTAGCGTGGATCCAAGGTCATCCTAACAATAAGTTATATGAAGTGTCAGCGTCAATGACATAACACGTCACTTCTGATTTTAAATTCCCGATTCGACAACGGAGTCGAATCTTTCCAAGTGGGTGACTACTCCCTGCGTTAAAACCGTATATTATTATAGTGGTTGTGGACAACCGATACAGTGATAACCAAGGAAGTAGAGGAGCCTTTTGGGGATAATGTTGAGTGCAGACCCTGGATCAACCAGTACCTTTCAATGCATGTCGAACCAATGTATCCGGTATAGTACAAAGGTCGATTATATTTATTATCCTTGAGGACCATATCCTCAGCTGTGAACGTAATAGCAGGTACCTTCATCTGGACATGATGACAATAAGAACAAGAGGGTTGAGTGTCATCCCTAGGGGTTTCTGGCATATGTGTCAGAAATGATTCTGAATTAGCCAGTGCATCCCTGAGTGCTTCTCTTGTCTCCTTTGAGAGATGAAGCAGCTCGTGTATGGTGATACGAGCGGGGATATTGGCCAGCTGAGCCAATATGTCAAAGCGAAAAGGGATATTAATTCTCAGGCCTGAAGGTTTCTTCAGGATATGGTCAAACCGGACTTCTTTCTGCTTCTCTTTTCCTGAGGTCGGGACCAGAGCTGGTATGGGTACTTGTACCGACGTCGTTTGCTGGTACTATTTTAAGTATGATTTTTCGGATCGAGTACCCGTCGGCTGAGGTGCATCGGCCTGTGTTGTGAAAGCAAGCCTCTCACATTCAGAATCGCTAAGAGAAACTGTTGTCACATTGTCGTCATCTGGCAGGACTGAGATAACATTGCAAGATTTATCTTTTAACTTGGACTTCTTCGAATCCCATTGTTTATCTTGGGCAAGATCTGGGTGTATCCACATGATTTCTCCTGTTTTTAATGTCAAGGGGATGAGACCCTTAGTCTCTTGATATTTAGCTGAAGGATCGTTTATTTTCAGCCGTGCCTTAGGGGTTGGAAAAGACCCATCAGGAACTATGACTTTTGAGGTCTTGCCAAACTCGAGGGTTACCATGTTTGCAGTGACTTTCTTTTGTTCTGACTTTAGCGTTAGAACCCTGATATCGACCAAAGCTTGAATTTTGTCCTTTAGTACAAAGCACTTGTTAGTAGGATGATGGACCATCATATGGAAGAGACAATAATTGGGATCATTGGTGCGTCCTACTTCATTAGGACGTCGAGCCTCTGGCAGTTTCTATTTATTCCCTTTGTAGGGTAAATGAAATATTGTGACCATCTACTCATCTTTGAAGGAGTATTATTTCAGAGAAAACTTCAACTCTTGATTATTGACGCTGCTCTTCTTGGTCTTAGGAGGAACGTCCCCTGACAATTCAATGGACATGGTCTTTTTCCCTTTGACCTGCGAAGATTGTGCCATGTCGCCGTGTCCCTTATTATTCATACTCCATTTGCCTTTAAGGGTAGATGGTTTAAACTTTTTAACCGACTTGTTGGCTATTTCAGCTTGCTCGACTAATTCCTTTCATGTATGGGCTTTGACAGCTCCCATACGAATCACTACTTGGTCCAAAAAGTTATGCCTACACGTTTGCAAGAGCATGGGCAATGGCATTCCTGTTGGGCACATCAGAGATAAATTTCTGAACCGCTCAATGTAGTTACGGACAGATTCTCCTTTCCTCTGTACAGTGCAGAGGAGTTTTTCCATGGTTACCTCGGTGTCGTCCTTATAAAAATGAGAAAGAAATCGAGTTTCTAAGTCGATCCAAGAATTGATAGAGCCTGGAGGAAGGCTTCGAAACCAGTCAAATGCTACCCCCTTCAGGGTGCCAATGAAAAGTCTGGCCATGATACCATCATTACCTATTACATTACCGGTCTGCGATCGGAAGTAGTAAATGTGCTGATTTGGTAAGCTCTTGCCATCATATGAGTGCAGCGTTCGTGGCTTGAACTTTGGAGAATACGGGACTGAATCCCATTCTAAAGGGTAAAGACGGACTGCCCCTACTTTTTTCAGTTCATCCCTTTAGGTTAGGGATGCGATCTGAGCTTGAATGCCTTTAAGAACTTCAACATCCATAGAAGAGCTTTCCTTTAACTTATCAGTCTTAGGTTGCTCTTCATCATTATGTTCTTTCTCATTATGATTACTCCCGGTATCATTGTTATTTCGGTTAGTGAGGAGTTGAGTAAGCATTTGTTGAATGTTGTCCAAGGCTTCTTGTTGGGCCTTGGAGGTTTGCTCTTGAGCTTCTAAGTCATCATTACTATTATTAGCCATATGTACCGACACTCTATCCGTTCGTATCGAGCTGACTGTTGCCGAAGAGGCAGACCCAATATCTTCTCCCTCATCATCAGACCATTGGAATAAATTCTCAATGGTTCTTGTGATGTTAGTCCAATCGAAAAGCATGGCTGCTCATAATTGGAGGGTATTGCTACCCGAGATCTGGTGTTTCAGAACACACCTTCTTCGTCTACCAAGACTTGGCCTAAACCAGGGCTATAATCCAGGTCTGGAGAACTGAAAGAAGGGGAGTTAGCACCACGCGGCACTCGTCTGCCCCTATGCGGTTCACGTCCTCTTCCGATCATATTGACGGATGCAGAGGGTAAATCTGATAAATCCGCGATATGCTCCTTTTGTGATGCTTCACAGGAGCTCGCACCGATAGTCGATTAAAAACTGACTGTTGGCTTGGAAGGGTGGTGGGCATTGGTCCTAGTTGGCAATGCACTAAATAGACCATCACCAACTGACATCTCACTTGTTCACAACAAGAAGGAGAAGTCTAGAGTAGTTCTAACTTCTGGTTGTTCGTTAAGAACTCTCATAGATCAATGTTAACCGAACTTAAATGATCCAGCGCAGAGACTCGAGTGGATCGTGCATTGATATGTACAGGTGATTTTAAAATCACCTTTTTGCTTATAGTTCCATTTGCAGGTGCGGACTTAGCACCAGAGGGCTTTGGAAGCTAAGCACGGGATGATACCTCATTCTTTGTATTACCGCAAAGGCGGTTAGCACTACATAGTGCTTTAGTTCTAGCTTCATGGCTGAGAACTCTGGTAGCACCCTTGAGCGCTGAAGTTGCATAAGCACCGCTATGAGCACCCAGGGATGATCCCTTAACTTCGCTCTGAAGAGCGGACTTCACGCTGGAGGATTTTGAGAGCAAAGCACGCTGTGGTGCTTTGTTCGCAGCCTTGTTGCGAAGGTGGCTAGTACTGCTGAGTGCTTCAGTTCCAGTCTTGTGGCTGAGAACTTCGCTCATACCCAGAGGTACTGGCGCTGAGTTAGCCAAGCCATTGGTAACTTCGCTCGTGAGAACGAAGTTGGCGCAAGGAGTCACTGTCCTAGATTAGGCGAAGGTAGAGTTAACAATTTAGCCTCGTGACTAATAGCCTCGGCGAAGCTGCCAAACGGACAGACAGTTTGCCTTTGTCTTCTCGTGATAGGCGAAGTTATGGTGGAGCTTCGCCTGAAGCATCACACGGAGATTTCTGCCTCGGCCTCCACATCTGCTTGGGAAGCGAAGATTTAGGTTTGTAGGGCACTTGATTAGCCTTGCTTAAGGCACCTGTAGCTGCAGTGGAGGCTGAGAGGAGTTGGGACGAGGTTCGTCCAGTTACCTGCCCGGCTACAGCTGGCTTCTGTTCGGAAGCCTTGGCCACTGAGATCTTTCTGTGTTTTCGAGTGTGGAGCACTGGACTATCCTCAGAGAGCAATTCTTTAAATTTTTCTTAGTCGAAATGAATGACCAAGTTTTTAAAAATGATGGCTCAAGATCTGATCGTTGCATTGCGACATTGTCTCCTTGTTATGCCAGAAGACAGATTTTCCCAGCGGAGTCGCCATCTTATTTTCCATTGAAAATTGTTTCGGGGGAAAAACTTACAAAAAGAGATCGAGGAGCGAAATTACAAGTATTTCTTTAAAAAAAATTACAAGTAGATCTCCTTTGAGATTTTTAAAAAATGTGCCGGTAGGAATCTGATCATCGCGCGATCACTTTCTCCCTTTGACGATGCAATCGACCAGGTGATCAAAACTGCCTCCTAATAAGACTCCCTTCTTGCTTGTTCGGGAAATCGGAGAATAGAAGATCAGTAGAGCCCTTTTGCTAGGAATTCTGCTCTTTTCAAGCCAATCTCCTCTCTATCCGTCTGTCCGCCTCTGTCTCCTTTTTTTGGTTCAGCCAGGGACCTATTTATAGCCAAAGTTGGGGAGTAACCGCCCCCTTGAATTTAGCAAAGCTGAATTAGTCATTAGCTTCCCGCGAGGCTCACAAATGGTCTTACTGCGAAGCTTTTTGCGAGCTTCTGGCGAAGCTAAAGGATACGTGTGAACGTCCTCTTGCCATTATTGCTCAATCATCTCCACTTAAGGGGGGACGAAGTGGGCGGGTGTAACCGTCTACTTAAAGTGGCATTAATCTCACTAAATTAGTGGGGTTCACCCATTAATCCCTCGTGAGATTTTGAAACGGTCAATTTGATGACCTAGTAAAGCCCACTGCGGAGCTAGATCACGCGAAGTTAAAACTTAGCTCATAGCTTCAGGCGAAGTTACTTTCAGAACCTCGTGCGCAGGTAAGACTCAGCTCATAGCGGAGCTATGACTTAACTGGGGATAGAGTCTCTGGCGCGAAGCTCCTAGATCAGCCTCCGGTGGGGCTAAATGGGAAGCTTCATGCGAAGCTGATAGTTTAGCTTCAAAGCGAGGCTACCAGGCTTAGGCGAAGCTTTTAGTTTCATGCGGAGCTATAAAGCTTATCTTGGGGTTATGTCCAGGCTAAGTATTGAGCTAGCTTAGCGTCTTAGGCCTGCTTGGATCTCTTCAAAGGCAACTTTTGGCTTACTGTCTGCTTTACTGGAATAGTAATGTCCATGTTGCTGCCTATCTCTGGTCATCAGCTTGTCTTCGACTTATCTTCTGTAAATGTCGATAAGTTAGACGTTGTTCAGACCGGTTGAAGATGAATGCTGGAGTCCTGTCTTTTTGAGTGTCAACAGGGATGTGTTTAGACACTTGAAAACTAAAATGCCTGTTAGAATCCACTAGAAACAAAACATATTCAAAAACTAGCCGTTATGGCCATATGGCAGCCTGTCGGTCGACTGGCCGGTCGATCGATAGGTCATCTAGAATAGAGCCAGTGGCTCTGATCGATGGCCGATCGATCCTAGTTATGTAAAAAGAGAATTTTAAACTATCAGTCGACCGGATCGGTCGACCGACCCCAACCGAGAGTTAGGGTCTCTCAGTTGGTCGACCGCAAGGTTGACGGTCGACCGTTCGGTCGACTGACAATGTGCACAAACATGTACACCCCTGGCCAAAGGCCCAGTCGACCACCCGGTCGACCGTTCTGGCCTGCAATAGGCATCGGTCGACCGGGCGATCGACCATTTTGACCTGGAACAGTTTTATGAAGGGTTTTTGAAATTCAAATAATTTTCAAAATATTTTGTATTGGTTTAAGGATGATGTAGCAATCTACAGGAGATGAAATACATGTTCTAAACTTTTTATAAAATTTTGAAAAAATATGAGACATGTATCAATACCAAACATGAAAAAATACCAATACTAGCAAAACTTGTATTTTTGAAATCGTGTATTTGTGTGCGTAACTTCTTCAGCATTACTACCATATTCTACACTTTAACAAACTAAATCTTATAAGGCTCTATGTGACCGGGCTTCTCCATTAGCGATGTTTGAGTGTTTTGAGCTTTGATCTTATATTTGAGTCTTCTTGAGTCTCCAATATCTTCCTTTAAAGGAAGAAAACTCCATGAATTCTTAGAACCTTGAGATAAACTTAAACACTTAAACTTGATTAGTACAAAAAACCATCTATGTTTTGTTATCATCAAAACATAGAACTGGGTGATTGTAACCTTGGGGCAACAAGGACATCTTGGGGGTGATGATGGTTATTGTGGATGTTATCGGGGTGGTTGTCATTGGAGGGGGAAGTTGTTATGGTGGAGGTTGTAGATGAGGGTTACCTGATGGAGGTGGTGGAAGATTGATTAATGAGGGCCCATATCCGCTTCAGTACGTACCATCAGTAAGACTTCGATATCAACCTTGAGAGACATCCATTCAATCGCTTGGTCCAAACGATTCAAGGTAGATTTGGTGGTGTTGTCCCTCCTTCCAGCAATGCCTATCCTTATAGAAAGGCCTTGCAATCTAGAACACCCCATTCTCGTAATACATACTTAGTTACATATTCAGATTCTTGATCGTACTTTTTTGATTTACTTCCTGTATTTGTTTTTGTTCCATGAATATGTATGTGATCGTTTTTCATTAAATCTGGATTCGTGGACTCGGAGTCAGCCCTAATCTGAACCAGGGACCCGATCCTAGTATATTACTCGATTTGGTCTTTTTGGTAATTAGATTTGGCTGATTTCAGTTTCAAGCACCATTTTTAAATATTCTAGATTTTTTATGATTTTCTGAAATTTTTTCGAATTAATTTATAAAATCTTCAAAATCAGGGTCGACTGTATCACTGGTCGATTTCAGGATTTTTAATTTACAATCAGAGTTGATTTTGGATTCCACTTTCATATTGCTTCTTAGAATAGCATTTGTACTTTAATGCATTTTTTGAGATTTTTCTGAATTTATCAAAGTTCGAACGGTTTTGGTGTCGACTGGTATCACTGGTCGATTCTAGAATTTTTAATTTACATACGGAGTTAAATTTCTTGAAACCGCTTTCACATTTTTCTTAAAATGATATTTACTATCTTAATGCATTTTTTGAGATTTTTCTGAATTTATCAAAATTCCGCCGGATTCGGTGCCGGCCGTATCGGCGGATGATTCAAGAATTTTTAATTTGAAAATGGGATTGACTTTCTAGAATTTGATTTCACCATTATACTCAATATAATATTCTTGATTTTTAAAATTTTTTGGGGATCATTATGAGATACTTGATTTTCTGATGATTCTGATATTTTTTCAAAAGTTTTCTGCATCTGCGACCGAATCCGGGGAATCCGCCACTCTAATTATTTTCACTTTTTCTTTCAATCAAATATTTTCCTTTTTTCCTTTTCTTTTCTTTTTCCTTTTTCTTTCTTTTCCTTCCACCATATTCTAAACACTTCTCCGTTCTTCTATTATATTCTACAACCCTCCTCCAAAATATCTCCTTTAAAATATCCTAACCCACTTAACACCCTCTCCCATCACCTATAGACCAAGACACCTTACTCCTCTTCATTTTACAAAAAAATCCTAACCCTAATCCTTTCCTATCTTCTTTAACTCCAACTCCAAATACAATCCCCTTTTCCTTCTCCTTTCCTTTTTCATTTCTCCATCAAAACCCTATCATCACCCACTCCTCCTTCATCTCTACCATAACAACAACTTGTACATCTCCCTGCCATCGTCTTCTTCCTCCTCCTTCTCTTTTATTCCATCACAAACTCCAAACTTCACCAAACTTCCCACAATCTCCTTTACCTTCTTCAATACAACCATCACCTACAAATCCTTCAACCAAACCACTTCTACTCCTCCACCACCTAGGTCAGCCACTACTCCAAGCCTTAAGCTAGCCATCCCCTCTCCGATGATGTCTCCAGCAACCATTCTGACGATTATTCTAGCGACAACTCCATCTTCTTAAACATCACCTTCACCACTACTACAACTCCTCCTTCACTACTTCCTCTTATACTTCTTTCTCCACCACTGTAGGCTGTCTAAAAATCACTAAAAGACAAGCCATTAAAAAGCAGAATTCCAAGTTCTAGACGCGAGGCTCGACAGCCGCGTCTCAGCCAACACAGCAGCATCAAGGCGCGAGGGTCGAAACCCGCGTCTCAGCCGCACCAAGGCGCGAGGTCGAAACCCGCGTCTCAGCAGCACCAAGGCGCGAGGCTCAACCGCCGCGTCTCAGCCACACCAAGGCACGTAGGTCAAAACTCGCGTCTCAACAGCTCCAAGGCGCGTGGGCTGACACCCGCGTCTCAGTTCTAACCGTCCCGGTTTCGGGGCCAATCACGGCCCACATAACGGGGAAAGTTAGCCCCTATTATGGAGTGTTTTAGGAGGCACGTACGCCCCTGAAACCCCTATAAATAGCCCTGTCGCTATGAAGAAGGGGTCGGATGGTCGGACAAATTGAAGAGAGGGGATTGACAGTCGAATTTTCGGTCAGAGGACTTCTGGAAGAAAAGAGCTCGGAGAGAAAAGAGAGAGAGAGAGTTAAACCCTTCAGAGAACTTGATGTGTTCAAGTTGCTCTTTGCCTACCTTCTCTTTGAGAGTTTTGGTAGACAGAGCTGAGTTACTCCATCTACCATCCGAAGAGGAGATCCCTGGAAGGTCTCGACGGTCACCCGGTCAACGGAGAACAAGATTCACTCTCCATCGCCACTTGAAGAACCCAGCCTTAAACAAATGGAGGATTCAAGACTCAACATCCTCCCTCCCTTGTAATCGGAAGACTGATCTGTTGTAATCTTCTATCCAATCAAAAGAATTTTACAATCGAATCCTCCTTTTCCGATGCATACAAGAGATGGCGACTCCGCTGGGGACTACATTTGTCACTGACGAATAAATCGTGGCGCAAGGTGACGTCCTCCATAAGGGGAAGATGGTCGAATCGCTCGTCGTCGAGTTCGACCAGGCAAAGTATGAAGAGTTTCACTCTTCCGGCTCCAAGAACCCTAAGACCCGCGTCTGTCGCAGGGTCTCTACGGGGACTTGCCCCGAAACCCGCTCTGAGTCTCTCTCAGGCGCGGCTGCTGCAAAGGGTGCGGCAGCCAACTGTGCCAAACAGGATACACGAGCCAACATCTCTCAGGAGGCCCGCGTGGTCCCAGGCACAATTGCCGTTGCGACCAACCGCGCCATGCGGAACACACGCGTCAGCGTCTCCCAAGAGATCCGCGTGGTCAAAATCTCTGGTGTCCAGCCAGTCCACCTTCTTCCTCAGCACCAAGTCGTCATTGGTTTCTCTCCACCTCCACGACGCAACTGAAACGCTGAGCGTCGACAGAGGAGGCGTGCGCGCCAACTGCAAGTTGGGACTTCTGATCGTCCAACTGAGGCAGGACGCGAAGTTTAATCCGGCGCCTTGGCTGCGCCACGTCCAGCACGGGAAGTCCGCGTTTGGCGGCCCAAACGCGAGACTCCCCAAATTAGGTCCTCTGAAGTCTAACTCACCAAACGCGAAGGCGAAGCCTGCGCGCCTCGTCAGGTACAAGAGGCACGCGCCCTTAGGCATAGGGCCCAGCAGCCCACTCTCTCTCAAGCGTCCCTGCCCCGACGCACCAAGTAGCAACGTGACAGCTGTGTTTCTTCTCAACAGAGACGGCAGGCACGCGTCCTAAAGCTGCGACGCGAGAACCGCGTCTCTGAATCCTGCGTCCAAGCTGTACAGCGCAAGGATGCCTCCCGCCCTCGAAGTTGCGAGGCTAATCTCTTCGATCCTCTTTCCATGGATCTAAGGGATTACTTGACAAAGAAAAGAAGTGCCAATCAAACCACTTCATCATGTTGCTGCCAACGGCTCATCTTCATGCTCTCTGAGTGCCGTTGCGGTTCAGGCGGGAACCAGCAGTCCTTAGTTAGACAGCTGACCCTGATTCCCCTAGCAGCCAAAAGAAGACGCTCTTACAGGCAGAGGATCTTCTCTGACACTGAGTATCCAGAACTCACTGCTAACATGGCGAGCAGGAGGAGCAGGAAAACAGCCTGTAGTCAGCTCCGACGAGTCTGATTCTGAACCGGAAGGAGTGTACCGACACACTCGCTCCCGGACCGGGGCCATCCCCCCCGATTAACTACAATGCCCTAGCCTGGGGCATTGAGATTAATGACTCACACCCTGCCATTGCAGAGTCGCAGGCCTCAAACTCTTCTATAGAGAAAGAAGAGCCTTCACATACATGATGAGCACTCCTGAGGAGACCGCTAAGCGCTTGGAGCAGCAAGCCCAGGTCCAGAAGGAACAACTCGAGATGATTGTGCTCAGCAAGAATCCATCGACTCTCTCAAGCAGATGCTCGCACAGTTGCTCGAAAACAGGAGGAAATCTCCCCCTAGAAAGTCTAAGGGCAAACAAAAAGAGGGAGAAAGCTCAACTTCCGAACACTCCGAGAAGAAAGAGCAACCCACCTCTGGTTCGTCTAAATCCTCATCGCAGGAGAAGAACGATCAAGACCAGAGAAAGGTTCATTCTAAAAGAATGAATCAGTTGGAGCAGCGCCTTGAAGCCCTTACCAATCGGAAAGGTCTCCAAGAAGCAGGGGTGGTCTGCCCATATCCAGCCGAATGGGACCTGGTTCCGTACCCGCCCACGTTCAAGGCTCCAACCCTCCAAGCATTTGATGGGAAAGGTTCACCGAACCAACACATCTACTATTTCAAGTCCCAAACTGGAATGTGGTAGATAACGACGCCATCCTGGCGCGTTTATTCATCGGCACCCTAAAAGGGGGCCTTTGAATGGTTCATGAAGCTCCCTGAAGGTTCCATCAAGAACTGGGGTGATTTGGAGAAGCTTTTCTTAACACGCTTCTTTGAAGATGACTCGGAGGTCAACATGCCTACCCTTTTAGCCACAAGCAGCGAAAGGGAGAGTCCGTTAAGTCTTTCGTGGAAAGATTTCGGAACGTGGCACTCCGATGCCCGAGCGGTATGACCCAGGTTACCTGGTGGAAACATGCCGCCACAATCTCCAAACCTCACTCCTTGCTCAAATAGGAGTTGCTGAAAGCCTCACCTGGAAACAATTAGTCCAACAAGGTGAACAGGCTGAAGAGATTGTCGCCCGCGTCAGAGCGGAAGAAAATAAACCCAGGCCTGAAAGGTCAACGAGGCGTGCGCCAGACACATCCCTACAAGCCAAAAGGAAGGATAACTTGGCAGCAGAGACCAAGTCCCTGTCAAATCTCAACCGGTCAAAGGAAGTGGCTCTTCAAGCCAACCACGGGCCAACAAGTAGTATTCCTTCAAGGATGAACATGTCGACTCGCTCTTCAAATTACTCAACAAGAGCAATCGACTGAAGCTTCCTGAAGCTAGGCGCCCCGAGGAAGTCGGTTAAAACCGACAATCCTAGCCACTGCATGTACCACAGGATGTTGGGACACCCTACCAAGAGCTGTTATGTCTTCAAGGACATCCTTCAGGCCCTGATTGACGCGGAGGTATGAAACTCCGACCAGAGCAGAAGAAGGTGACGGCTAATATGATGTCAGTTCTCCAGTTTGGGAGACAACCCCAACACCCTCTGGAGTAGTCCCTATCCTAAGAGGAGAGCTGAGAATGGTCAACACAGACCCTCACCAGCAGCAAGAAAAGGGCTTGGTACCTGTCCCCACACCTCAAGGAGAAGTCATGTGGGTTCATCCCGACCTTGTGATGGCCAGCAATGGACTACTGTAACCAGCAGGAAGTTCAAAGGCAAAACAAAGCTTCACCCTGCAACGTGGTGTGTGCCTCTTCTCGAGAAGCGGAAACTGATATTCCCTCGCTAACCGACTCAGAAGAGGAGACAATAGTTCTGGCCGCAGAACCCAGTCAGCTGTGGCAGAAACCCGTTCGGGCAGCAGCCATATTTGAAAAAGTATGGCGAAACGGCGGTAACTCCTCCAAGACCCGCTGTAGAGCCAGCCAAAACCTCCGCGAAGCAACCCGGGGTGAAACAGAAAGAACTTCGGTTTTCTCGAGTTCTTTCGAAGGACGTAGCGGAAGGATCCACAGCACCTTACCGCTTTGATGTCCTGGCTCAACTAGCCAACATCCCGGTGCGGATTACGCTTTATGAGCTTCTTAGACTATCAAAGGTCGACCAGAGAAGCTCTACAAGAAGCTCTGGCTAATACTGAGGTCTTCATGACCCAGCTACCGAAGGAGGAAGATGTAGAGGATTTGCCTCCACGCCTCCCAAAATATTCCCTGCATTACCTTCACGCAAAAGACATGCAAGTCAAAGGGAAGCATGATCGACCCCTTTACTTCGCAGGGTATATTGGATCATCTGAGGTGAACGCGCATTCAGGTAGATCCCGGGTCTGCATTGAGCATTATGCCTCGCAGGGTCATGCAACATCTCGGGATTCCTACTCACCGTTTGAGCCCTACCCAGACGACCATTTATGGGTTCAATGCCAATAGTACCCGTCCAATGGGGAAGGTCAAGCTCAAATGCCATATCGGAGATCTGAAGTCGGAAGTGATATGCTACGTCATCGACGCTGACACTTCCTACAATCTACTGCTGGGAAGACCCTGGATTCATCGCAATTCTATCGTTCCCTCTACCCTCCACCAGGTCATGAAATACATTGACGGGAGTGGAAAGGTGCGAACGTTGATTGCCGAAAGGCATCCGTTCAAGGGAGTCGAGAATTATTTCACAGATTCCCTCCTGTACAGGAATCTGTGGAAGCAGATGAAATCCAGCAACCAGAGGAACCAGACTCTGGCAATGAAGCCGACACCGAGCTGGAGGAAGATGAGTGTGTGTGGGAGCTAGATCCACCTGTAACGGGCATTAATAGGCCCGATGTTGATAATACCTCCGCCGATGATGCAGGTGGATGGTATATTAATGAAGATTTAGATTGGCGTATTTTTCTGTGTTTGCTTCTGATTCAGTGCCGTCAGACACTAGTACCGACGTGGATGACGATCTCTGGTCGGCAATAGATGCTTTGACATCATTGCATGTACCGGTGAAATCGTCCTTCGGAACGTGTCAAATGTCGGCGATGCGCAACAATCAATATTCATGGTTCCAGCGAGAAGGAAAGGCCAAAGACCAATTCTTTCGGACGAATTGAATCCGAACCAATGACTCATGAAGAATCAGAAAGCGAGCAGGAATCCCCTCAGTTCGGTCATTATGAGCCAAAGGCACTCAGAATGATGAAAAACATGGGGTATGACCTAACCAGCAGACGCGGGTTGAACTTCGGCAAAGGAAGGAGAACGCTACTTCGATCCTTTGTGCCGAAAGGGAAAGCACCTGATTATTATCATCAGACTCGCAGGGGGTTGGGCTATGTGTCAACTCCGATCCATCAGCCTCTGACTCTGAAGAGACATTGGGCCATGATTACTCATCAGGCACGTCCTCGTGGGAGTCAGATGCTAGTGTCGGCAACATCTTCAGAGAACTTTCAGTGAATATGATTTCAACAAGCCACCTGGAAGACGGTGATGAAGAAATGATCCAGTCCGATACGGATCCTTAGATCAAACATTTAAATACTCTCTGGGATACCCGTTTTGAACAGCGAGAGCCACCCACAGAGGACAAGGTGTTCAGATCAATCTAGGAGATGAGGCTAACTCTAAGCCCATCTTCATAAGCGACGGCTTGTCACCATCAGAGAAAAAGGATCTAATATCTCTTGTTCACAGTATAAAGATGTCTTCGCTTGGAATTACGAAGACATGCCTGGACTTGATCCTCGAGTGGCTATGCACCGCCTCAACATCAATTCGAACATAAAGCCTGTCAAACAACAACAGCGACGGTTCCATCCAGAAATAATGGAGGCAATTCAGTCAGAAGTCAGAAAGCTCATAGATTTCTGGCTTCATCAGGGAAGAGCAACATCCCGATTGGGTATCCAACATCGTCCCCGTTGCCAAGAAGAACGGAAAGATCTGAATCTGCATCTAGATTTTCGTGATCTGAACGAGGCCTGTCCCAAGGACGAATTCTCACTACCAATCACAGATGTCATGATTGACAATACATGGGGATTCGAACGAATGTCCTTCATGGACGGATTCTCAGGATATAATCAAATCAAAATGTATCCTGATGACGAAAAGCACACCTCCTTCAGAACACCACTGGGGTACTGCTATACCGTCATGCCCTTCGGACTAAAGAATGCGGGGGTAACATATCAAAGGACTATGAACGCCATTTTCTAGCAGCAAATGCGCAAAACAGTGGAATGCTATGTTGATGACATTGAAGTAAAAAGCGCGCTAAAGGTGATCATATCACTGATCTAAAGTTGTCTTCGACATCATGCAGGCCCATCAGTTGAAGATGAACCCTACCAAATCTTCCGGGGGGTGGCCAGCGGCAAGTTCCTAGGGTTTGTAGTGACTTCCACAGGAATCACATTTAGACCGGAAAAGGTTCGCGCTATCCAGAAGATGCAACCTCGAGAGAAATCTCAAGGAACTCAGGGGATTGCAAGGACGATTGGCGTACATCCGCAGGTTCATCTCAACCTTCCGGAAGATGCCAACCCTTCGCTAAACTAATGAAGAAGGGTGTTTTGTCATTTGGGACGACGCTTGCCAACAAGCATTTGAGGAAATCAAGCACTACCTCACCCAACCACCAGTCCTTGCAGCCCCGATATCCGGAAAACCTTTCCTGGTATACGTTCGAGCAATGGATCATTCTTTGGGAGCTCTACTAGCCCAGAATGATGATCAAGGACGAGAAAAAGCGATCTACTATCTGAGTAGAACAATGATCGGAGCCGAACATCGGTAAACCCGATCGAGAAGGAATGTTTGGAATTAGTGTTCGCCATTTAGAAAATGCGACACTATCTGGTAGGCCAAACTATAAACATCATATCAAAGTCAACCCCCTGAGGTTACTTATGACTAAGCCTTCATCATTGAACGGCCGGCTGGCAAAATAGGCCATATTGCTATCCCAATATGAGATGCACTTTTTACCACAAAGGCTATTAAGGGACAAGCGGTGGCGGATTTCCTAGCTGAGCACCCGGATCCGAGGGCAACCAAAACTCTACGAGGATCTCCGGATGAAGTGCCAAAGTCTGTTTGACTCAGACATCGTTTGAAAGTCAAGTGTGGCAACTCTTCTTTGACGGTGCATCCAGAACAAGCCCAAAAGGACACCTAGTAGCAAGAGTAGGAGTAAGTACTCGTCTCCCCACAGAATTATGTGATTCCCCGAGCCATTTCGCTTACTGAATCTTGCTCCAACAATGTAGCAGAGTACAACGCTCTTTTGATTGAGATGCAGTTCGCTGATGAGATTGGCATTAAAAATCTCGAGGCATACGGCGACTCCAAAAACTCATCGTTAGCCAGGTTCGCGGGGAGTACGAAGTCAGACATGAAGACCTAGTACCCTATTACAACGCAACCGTCCACATGGCTGGGAAGTTTACAAACTTCTACATCGACCATGTACCGCGCAGGCAAAAATGCGCATGCAGATGCACTGGCATCCCTCACGGCCTCCTTAGCTCTTCCAGCTGGAGCAATGGAGAAGATATTCGTCTACAGCCACGACCTGTATTGCCCGAGAATTGCTCTCAAGGACTATCAAGAGTCAAAGGGAGATTCTCAAAGCAAGAAGCGCTGGAATTGTCAACCGGTCCAGAGCTTAGAGACTGGCGATTCTCCTACATTGATTATGTCCTATATGACATCTTGCCTGAGGATACCAAGGAAGCGGCTGCCATTCGAGGAAAGCCCCCAAATTCTACTATAATGCGATTACACGAACACTGTATCGTCGATCGCATGACGGATCTTGCTTCGCTGCCTTTTATAAAAAGAGGCACAGGAGGGAGGTATTGAAAGAAGCCCATGATGGCATGTGTGGAGCCCATCAACCTGGCCCAAACTTGCATACCGACTCCAAAGGTTGGGATATTATTGGCCCAAGATGATCGCTGACGCCATCACCTATGCAAAAGATGTCACGCCTGCCAAGTACATGGCGATTTCATCCATCAAGCACCAGGCTACCTTCACTCCACGGCTTCTACTGGCCATTTGAAATGTGGGGATGGATGTGGTTGGCCCTATCAGCCCGCCGTCATCAAAAGGACATCGGTTTATTTTGGCAATAACTGATTAATTCTCCAAATAGGCTGAGGCCGTTCCTTTGAAGGAGGTGAAGTCATCTGATGTGATCAAGTTCGTGAAGCATCACGTCATTTACCGTTTTGGGGTACCTCGGCGAATTGTCCATGACAATGGACCCCAGTTCATCAGCCAGGCTTTCCAGAGATTCTGCGCCAAGTTCAGAATCCAGAGTGTGTCCTCAACGGCATACTACCCCACTGCTAACGGCCTTGCAGAGGCTTTTAACAAGACCATTGGCAAGCTTCTCAAGAAATTCGTCTCGAAAAGTCAACGTGACTGGGACGACAAGCTGGGTGAATGCTTAGGGCTTACCGCACAACTGTCTGAACCCCGACTAAAGCTACGCCATTTTCTTTGGTATATGGGTGTGAAGCCATCCTTCCTCGAAATCCAAATTCCATCTCTACGCGTGGCCCTGACAGTGGGAGATGACAACAGAGGAGAAGCATCGACGCGACTCCAAGAATTAGAAGCCTTAGATGACAAACGTCTGCTGGCCCAACAACAAATCGAGCTTTACCAAGCTCGAATTACCAAAGCCTTCAACAAGAAAGTTAAAGTGCGAACTTTCAAGAAATGTGACCTTGTCTTAGCCGTCAGAAGACCCATGGTGATGACGCACAAGACAAAGAAAAATTCCAGCCAAATGGGGAAGGACCTTTGTAGTAGAGTCAGTCTACTCAAATGGATCGTATCGACTCATAACTTCAAATGGCGATACACTCATGATGCCGATCAATGGCAGATCTTGAAGAAATATATCCTTAGATAGTGTTCTTCCTCAGATCAAGTTCAAAAATTGCACCTCTGATCAAAACAAGAAGAATTTCATGAAAAACATCCGAGCTCGACGGCTAAGGATAGAAGAAAATGTTGGCTTAAGCCCAACATAAATCTTCGACAAATCATCATGCTGAGGGGAATAGCATGGCTAGCCCAACTCAAACGGTAGTTGGTAAAGGCATATCAAACCGTTGACAGCTGAGGATTTGCTAAAAATCCTAAGGGACATGTTTCCATTGATCCGACGCCTCGACGCCTAAGGGAAGGATAGAGGAAAATGTTAGCTTCTAAGCCCAACATAAATCTTCGACAACTCAATCATGCTGAGGGGAATAACATGGCTAGCCCAACTCAAACGGTAGTTGGTAAAGGACCTCAAATCCGTGATAGCTGAGGGTTTGCTAAAATCTAAGTGGACCTGACTCCACTCTCCCTTCTAAAATCTCTTACCAATTTTCATCACAGAATGGTAAGTCTACGAAATACAGTCGTTGCCCAAGTTAACACTATACTCTGGCACTTCAAACTCCACTTGTCAATTCTCATTAATAGAATGGCAAGCCTTGAAAATGCTCATATCGCAAATCCAAATTTGTCAAGTTAACGCTAACCTCTGACATTTTTAAACTCCACTTGTCAATTCTCATCAATGGAAGACAGGTCTCAAACTGCCATATCGCAAATCAAATTTCTGTTAGTTAATACCTTACCTCTGACAAATTACTGTTAAGTTAACACTATACTTCTAAACAGTACATCGTGTTTCTGTCAAGTTAACATCACACCTCTGACAGTCACCTTCCTTCAGACTTCCATATCGAAGCTGAAATGAACGATGCTAAGTTTAACACACACCTCTAGCATCCAGGTCATCGCCAAGTTCAAAAACAATACACTTATGGCCATGACTTTTCTCAGACTTCCTTGTCAAAGTCGAGATGACTAATGCCAAGTTCAAAATTACACCTCTAGCATTACCCTCATTGTCAAGTTAAACATTACACCTATGACAATGACACTTTTAGTTTTCCCAAATGAAAGCTGAAATGCTTCTGAGTCAAGTTAATATCACACCTCTGATTCACATCTTGTCAAGTTAACATCACACTTCTGACAAGACAACTTTCAACCCGTTAAGTTAATATCACACCTCTAACGGTAAAAACTTTCCTAGATCCCGCGAATCTAGCCTCACTTGTTATTCTCCTCAACAGAACAACAAGTCTACCCAAAAAAAAACATTGTTAGGTTAACATTACACCATTAGCAGTATTTTCATTAACTCCCCAGCTGATCTTAATAAAGTTAATCCTAGACCTCTGATAAAAAGTCATCTTCCCTGGGGGTACCAATCAACTGTCACTTTCTTTTATAAAGTGGCAGGCCCACCAAAATTATCTTATCTCTGTCAAGTTAATATCACACCTATGACAGCATTATGGGGTTCCTCAGATAGGATCTTTTCTCCACAAAATTTGACTTGTTAAATTTTCATCATAGTTTTGATAAGCCAAAGATTCTTTGCTTTCTATGCGTTGACTAAAAAGAGACAAAAGAGTTCAAGACAATAGAAGAGACCAAAAGGAAAAGTGTCACTTTTAGTTATATCCAGGCATATGAAAGTGATACAAAAAGCTCTTTATACAATGAGATTGAGTGTTACAATTAAGGAGTACACAAAAGAAGTCCCTCTCCCTCTCAGAGGTTGCACTCACTCCTCAAAGCTGCATACAATTCCAGGTAGAAGATGTTTGGAAGGGCATCAAGGTAGGATCAGAGGTCGTGGCAATGATCAGAAGCTGGTTGCACCACGATGCATGATGTAAAACATCGAAGAAGTCCTTGGTTGATCGAGAACAATAGTGTTTCTTGAGGTCGAAAGGCAGCAGAGTCTTTGACTCCACCTGACCATCCGAAGTGGGGTGTGATCCTTCGTTGATGAACATCTCTTCCGCCAGAAGGTCGTCCAGTGAGCATGGAGTTTCCTCGATGTCACTTCTGGGGTAAGAGAGGAGGTTTTAAGACCTCACAGGGGATGCTACCCACCATATATCACCACTACCCCCGCCGCCATCCTTACTCTGACCATGCCATGCCAAGAAGCATGACTGGTGCGTCGAATTCAAAGAGATCTTGGCGAGGGTCCGGTCCCAATCTCCTGAAGACGGAGTCATGACTTCTTCTCCTGTGGTCGACCATCGACCCAAGTTCGCTGGCCGATATATTCTCCAAGGGCCCAGCGAACATGAAAAAAGGATGATCAAGCCTACCTGCAAGATGCAACAAAATTAGAAAACCTGAAGCTTAGTATACTTCAACAGAAGACACTAAGTGACAAACGCAGCTATCGCTGAGGACTTCAGATGCGGGAATGACCCGCGCAGCGAACATCTACGGCGACAGAAAACAGACGCGGTTAAAAATTGTGATATACATAGAATTCAGACGCAGTCTCATTTTACATCCGCGCTTAAAGGACGAGACGTGAAGAGAATCAGACGCGAAAATTGCCATCTCCCTGTTGAATGAACAGGAGTTGCAAAATGCAAGCCTGAAACCTTCAGCCCGAAGTTAAAATTCTTCCAAGTCAACGCCCTCAAGGCGCAAGCTCTGTGTGCAAAACGGCAGCCAGGGGCCAAAGTCCATGTATTGGCGTCCAGAGAAGTTTAAGTCGATGGCGCAAATTCCAGAAAAGGAATGCACCAACTAAGACTTCAGGAGAAAATCCAGATGATGATATTCTTTAAGAGAGATATCAAATTCAAAACAATCTGGGTTAAAAATGTCATGGCAAATCAAGAAGGCGTACCGCAGAGGCTCTATTAAGAGTTGAACTCTCTGCATTGAAGCGGCGGACATAAAAGGTGCTCAAAGAGACGCTTTCTGTTATTGAAATCACTTGACAGTGGTAATCTTCTGAAGAGACCAAACAAAAGCATGAAAGCTCTGGTCATCTTCATCCATGGAGGCAATCCCCTGGTAAAGTCCTGAAGGGAGAAGATAGAGTCTCTCAGAGCACTCGCTGTTTAAAAAGAGGATAGTCAAGTATGGGACTGCTAAAGGAAGGGGGGTAAGCCCTATTTATAGGCAGCCCATAATAACATAATTAATGATTCATTAATTAGAACCGTCGACCTTAATGACCGCACGACTGTCAAAGCCCAATGGAAGGCTGACGCGTGGAGCGTCGCTTCGGGAAACATCGAAGACGCTGGTCTCCAACCGCCAGCGCCGGTTTGGCATTAAAAGACATTAACGCCTAAGCCCAATAAAGAACCGACGCTAGTAGACAACCGCTTCGGAAAACAACAGACGATGCGGGTTCCCAATGTCAACGAAGACTTGACGTTTGAAAATCTCACAGGATCTTTATGTCAGGCTACACATAACGCCTGGGAAGTTGCACCAAACGCAGATGTGAGAGCTGCGTCCAGAGGCTCGCGCCTCTTTTTTCAAAAAGTGGCGTCCTCCTTCATTCCAAGTTAGAAGACCCTTCGCGTCTCTTGGATGACTCAAAGTTGCTCCGCGTATCTCGGACAACTCAAGGTTGCGTCCCTCAACAAAAGGGACTCATTCTGGGGGTCTCAGTGGGAAAGCACATAAAGCTGCGTCCCGAAGCTTACATCTTCAGCAGAGAAGGCCTATCACCTTCACAAGTGCCTTGGAGCTGCGTCTACATGAATGATGATGGGTTTTGCACCGAGTCTCAGCGTCGCATCCCTAACTGCGTCAATTTTAAGGGGGAATAAGACCACATTCTAATGTATCCTGAACTCTGCGTCTGGATGAAGTTAAGGATTGCGGCCAGTGAATCACACTCAAAGCTGCGTCCTTCGCGTCCGCTTGAACCGCGTCTTCACTGCAGGTCAGAATCGCGTGCCTCAGAGCCGCGTCTCTTTTATGAATCGATGCTACGTTTCATCAAAAGAACTTAG